>JAADWU010000618.1:0-10812 GCA_023336255.1 Pythium graminicola | reverse complement strand
GTGGCATCGCTAAGTAGAGGGAGCCAAAGATCATAATGATAATCGTCAGTAGCACAGACGCAGCATTGTGGAGCGAAGGCACCTGGCTGCCGTAACCAACTGTTGCAACACTGACAGTAGTCGACATATTAGTCATGAAGGAAACAACAACTTGTTGCTGTAACGTACGTGGTCATCACAAAATACCCAGCATTGAAAATGTCAGTGAAGGTGCAAGTCTTGAGATCGTAGCATGGCTCTGCGTAGAATATTGCTGTAGCGAAAACCATGACGACTGTGATCAAGAAGAATAGCTAATACCCACGAAATCCCAATGAATCAATCGTGCGAGGTTACCCAGATGATCAAACAAACATACCGTAATTTTGAGAGGCGCAATCGAGTCTTTTGTGGCGCGGAACATCACTTTGGAGCCGACGTACACACGCGTCATTGCAATAATCCGCAAAAGACGAGCGAGTCGCAAGTAGTTGATTGACCCCCTCACTTTGATTGAATTGAACAACGGGTCATGCTTATGTAGCACATGCCATCCTTGGTAGATGAGGGCTGGAGTCCATGCGACGACCTTGACCCACGTTAGCTTGGATTTCCAGAAGAGCTTGTGGCTTGATGGTGTCGCTGCACGAAAAATGAACTCGATAATATAGATCACAGTAAACCCATTTTCAGCAGCCAAGAAGAATGAATCGGCTGGTAAATACGGGTAAGCCGGTTGGGATGATCCAAAGCGAGGTCCATCAAGTGTTTCAGCAGCCATGATTGCAACGTTCACAATGAGCACGAACAACAAGAGATGGTGTAGTAGCCATCCGAGCTGAGACTCCTCTGGTTGCATCAAGTAGAATCCGATGCGCGCTCTTGGTTTCATTGCACGGATGATGTCTGGTGGTGTTCTTGCAAGTTTGATACCCACACTGCAAATTCGGCTCCATAACGCAGCCGGCGATATGTCATTCACTCGTCGTGTCATTTCTACCGTCGAGAATAAACTGGGTCGACGAAATGAAGGAGTTCGAGAAGCATTGTGCACGGCCTTTATTTCATCCCAGGTCGACCTCGCAGCATCATCCGCGACACCCGGAGCCACTGCATTCGACGAATGCTGTTGTTCGCTCTTGTCGATCACAATATCATCGGTCTCGAGGATTGGGGCGAGCGAAAGACCAGGGTTGCCATTGTTGAGCACCATCGGTAGTACAAACAGTTCAGCTGCACAACTGGAAACCCCACTTGATCGGAAGGCGTGACGTGGCCAATTGTTCAATTACAATTCAAAAACAGCTTGGTTACTGGAGATGCCCTTGGACAGCAGGGGTCGCCTTCAACGCGACGACGTTTCGAAACCGATAGGGTCAATTTCCTGGTATGATACCATGTCGGTTTAATTATACCTTGGCTACGCCACCCACAGTGAGGGGTTTCTTCATGATGAGGTTGCGATACTTGGATCTTGCGTTCAAAATAAGCCTGGGTCCTTCTGTCATCGAATCTATACTTGGATTGAGAGATGGTAATGCTTGCCTCCATGTTTAAGCACGTTATAAAGCATTTTGAGTTGAATAATGCACTCACCTCTGGGAAGCGAATAGGATCTCATTCCATTTGGCCACCATTCAAGATCTACGCTACTGGGCTTGGTGTCTGATCAACATGAAAGACCATATTGAAAACCCCGAAACAACTCATTCTACCATTAAAAGTGGACGTTGTTTCTGTCCAGCTGTGGCATGCTCCGGGTCACCAGGTTGGGCCCGACGAATTTGAGTCAATGGACACCCACATCATCTTGCTAGTGCTCGAGCTGACGCTGCTTGTGTCGCTCGGTGTGGAAGATATGCCTTTCACTGCATGTCCAGATACACCAAATGTGAGTGAATGTCGATGATTTTCGCTCTTGCGTTATCGATGATCTTGAGTTGCTTATGGAAATTTGTCGTGAGCTCCATAGTCGTTGGTTGTCCGTGAAGCTTTAGAGTATTTGAGCATGAACAAAGCTGAGAGACTGCACGTCGCGCTTATGACGAATACCATATCGAAATACCGATGAAACACGTTGAACTCAATGTCACCGAGAACTTCATCAATGCGACGTCTGCGACATAGTGCTGTAAGGAAGGTATCAAGGACAATACCGACAGACCAATCACGCACCTGTGCTTTGAGTTCAAGTTCATTCGCATGAGCACGAAAGACGAAACGAAGTACATCCCCATGAGATGTGCCAGCCAAAGAACGACGCTGTTGGAAGATACAATGCTTGACCACGCTCGAAAAACTTTGACGATGGTCAATAGAAATCCTCGTGTCTGGGTGAACACGAGAATGCCAACAAAGACAAGTGACGCCATTTCTGAAATGAATCGAATGTTGAGCTAAGGTGACATAAAAGTTAATGATTCTTAGTGCCTCGCAGGCCATAGATGCTGTACACGTACCCAGAGCGCGACCGACGGCCACACGTAAATGATCTTTTCGATAGCATCTGTGATCGGATCTTTCTCCCGATTTCGTCGAAACACAACGTTGATTGTGCTCATAAACATCTTGTACACACAGAAAGCCGACATTACGTATCCAAACAAGTTGAAGACACGACCACGGAGGGTTCTCGCTCGCAAATGGCGTTGCTGAACGTCCCGCATATCGTTAATTTCGAGAAACAATTCTCGACCAAGGTTGTCGAGTGTGTCGATCTCCAGCTCCAAGCTTTTGACGTATGTTTCTGTCATCGTCCAATGGATCATCAACGTTATAGCATTGGCGGACGATCAACAAAGAGGAGAACATCCTTACCATCCTGTTCGTCATTGGATTTGATCCAGGAAAGTGCCTTGGAAAACAACGATGAGTTGCTCCCCTGAGCATTCTGACTGCGTCGTCTTGCCGATGCCACAAGCTCCAGTCGTAATCTTTTCTTCTTGGCAAAAAGAATATCGATGTTATGACGCAGTCGTTTCTCCAAAAACTCAATATCTTGCTCAGCAATTCGTCGCCAGAAGAACGACAAGTACTCATACGGACAGTTGACGGCACCAAATCCCGAGAGAATGGCCATCAGAACAACGCCCAATAAACTCACGCGACTGACAAAGTTATGGATCGAAAACAGCGCTGAACAACATCAAAACCAACGTCAAATCCTGCTTCCCCCTCAACACCATAGAACCTTTACGTACCATCGACCGAAGGAACGGCCGTACCGAGGTCACGCATCGTATCTCCACTCTCACTATGCTGCACCACACTGCCGAGACGCCAAAAGAAATAGATATAGATGCCCAACATTCCCAGTGCAACACCAACAGCACGACGAAATCCAAGTCCATACTCTCGGCAAATGGAGAAGAAGAGTGCAAGGGGTAAGATAACCACAAGCAAATACGTCATGGCAATAAGATCTACACGCCAGACCCATTGTCGAGCCGCCACACTGAGGACATCCATGACTTCAAACAGTACCATTTGAAAAATACTGAAGGAAAACATAAAGCTGGCGGCAAACAACAATTGTGTCGCATGGGTTTTGACTTCGTAATCACGAAAGAGCCACCATGTAAAGAAGAAACGTGCGAAGAGAAAACACGCAGCGTAACTCAGTAGAACAATGCCACCATCACGGGACATGAGCGTAAAAACCTCATTCTCCAGTCCCTCCATGTTGATGAGGTACGTGGCTTTTTTTGCTATGAAAGGGGAAATATGGTCACTCCGTATGGACACTATAACGAGGTACCTCGTCAAAGTGACATTCCGATTACTGACGTTTTTGAAAGAGGTATTTCGGAAAATGACAAAAATGAAAACAGTTTTAGGATTATAGGATATCGAGCTAACCTAGCCTAACGATGCCTAATCATCTTGAATTGGATTCAGTGGATTGCGACCGCCACTTGTGACGCTCGGATGACTACCAGGCACGATACCAAGGAGTGTGGGATCAGCTACAAGGCTTGAGGCAGTGGTTGTAAGTGAAGACTTGCGGGTTGTAAGAAGTTGCAATGTACGAGTGCTTCCTTGAGACAACAAGGCCTTGAGGCCACCACCACTGGCCGTTGGTGAGCTCGCGGGGCTCACGTCCGATTCACCATCAGCTTCCACCGTATTCAAACTACCAATGAGACCATTCCCAGTCTCCATCGTGGTTGGATTTGGCTCGTCTGGCTCGACAAACTCAACGAGGTACGTGTCCATCATAGGTACGTTCGTAAAACTGGTCTTCTTGTGGAATGTACATTTGATATCGGGCATACCTTTAACAACTTCCATAACCACTGGACTCACGAGTGTATGCTCGGGTACGCTGTTGGTCTCCAGTTCGTTTGCCGTCAGTGCATCGGGACCCCACATGTCGTATCGCAGCGTCGTTGTGCCGATCACACCACCAATGATATTGCCAATGTGGATCCCAATGCGCATCTGTAAGCGCTCACCAGTGTTGGGATCCGAGACTTTTCGGACTTCCTTGTGCATATCCCGGGCCATGGCAAGCAAATCGCGGATGTGGCTACGGATGTGCATCTGGAATTTGTGCTTGAGGGTGGACCGCCGTGCGAACTGTCCTTGCCTATCCGATGCCATCGATGCAAGCTCTGAAGACACCATGGGCAGAACACGGTTGCTGAACGCGCGTGAGAGTCCTCCACCAGTAGTAACAGGGCTGTTTCCTCCCACAACAGGGATACCTGGTACACCAGCTCCACCCATAACCGGTCCCAAACTCATATCGACGTATGGTAGCCCTGAGACAATCACGTATGCATCACCAATCGTCTGCATCTTGAACACTCCATGTTTCTCCGTGAGCTTGTCGAATGCACAAAAGAGTGATGCGAGAATGTTTACCACTTGAACGGGATTTGCTTGGGAAGCAATTGATGTGAAGCCTTTAATATCTGAAAACAAAATACCCACTTGTTGATGCTGATCACAAACAGTCTCGCCTTCTTTGAGTCGCATGACAACGGCTGCGGGAAGCATTTGGTAGAGCAAACGATCGGCATTCATCGTCTCAAGCTGAGTACGTGTCTTGAGCCAGATCTGGCGACGCGTAAAAAATTCGACGCTCTGGGATGCGACCACGTTGGCAATCACCGACAGATATGTTAGCACCACAGGATAGCCCGTCTTGAAGCGCTTATTAAAACCCTGAATTTCATTTTCGTCGGTTTGCGCGTACATTTTCACATTGATTTGGCAGGGGGCCGTCACGACTGCAAGTGCAACAAGGTTGAATGCAACGGCATGTCGATGAAGAATAGAACCGCCGTTCGATACGAGAAACATGACAAGCACAGCATCGAGGCACAAGTTCATATACCGGGCAGAGGTATCGAGATACAAATAATAGTCCATTCTCCAGAGCAATGCCTGAGGAATCGTGAAGCAGCAGAGACCAAGGAAGTAGACACCGAACAACAAGTTTCGCAATTTGACTTCGGAGTAGTCGGAAAACTCGGTTCGAGCTTGTCGGGCAAGAGCGAGCACCAGTAATGCAAAGAATGCACGGATCACGATCAAAATGACGTATGTGGTTCCCTCAATCTTGTACACTTTGCCATGTACTTTTCCTGTTGTCCGAATCAACTCGATTGTGAGGTCACGAAGACAAGCAAAGATCGCATACCCACAAAGTGTCAGTAGAGTCGCTCGAGCTCCCTCCACGCGATCCGCCAACGTCGATTCAAGGTACTTGTGCTCCATCTCGGCCTCCTTGAATCGCAATTGAGTCTGGTGGATTTCTCCGAGCATATCCTCTTCTAGCCCCGACATCGCTGTGAGGTTCGAGTTTGGATTGGTCAGATCATTCATGCTATTTGGCGCAGAGCCCAACAAGATTCGTAGGATGTCGTATCGTGCCCACCGCTTTCTGGCCTGCTGTATAAAGCGTTGCCGAGTATTATCGAATGCTTTCTTACCGATATGCTCAGAAACTATGAGCGACTCGCGCTTCATGATATGCTCAAGCTGACCAGCGCACGCCATACGAGCAAGCTCACTGAGTGGCTCGCCGAGCATATAGGTTGTCATCTTGCCTTTGCCTTTCACTTGAATCTCACGCTCTTGGAACGTAAAATGACCCGTGAGCTTTCGATATATCTCTTGCGACACTTGGCAATGACCACTGATGCCGGTTGATTGCATTCGACTTGCTGTGTTCACCGTGTCACCAAAGAGTGAGAATTGCTGCTTCTTCATTCCGACAAGGCCAGAAATCACACGGCCCGAATGGATGCCGATACGTAGTTTAATTCCATTGCCATTGGACGCACGACAACGGTCCAGCGTCGCAAGCATGTCAATCGCCATGGCAACCGCCCTCAACGCAGCTTCTCGTCCACGATCTTTGCCTTGCAACCCCGCGCACGCCATATACGTCTTACCGACTGTCTCCATCTTGCGAACTCCGTGCTTTTGGCAAATTTGATCAAAGAGTGAGTAAACACGGTCAAGTAATGAGACAACCTCTGTTGGACTGAAACGATTCACAAATGAGGCAAAGTCAGCAATGTCGCAAAACAAAATCGTCACATCTTTCTCGTCCTCACTGATTAGAGTTTCACCCTTTTGCATGCGTTGGACCACGTGCTCCGGTAGCATATTCTTGAGGATCTGTGTCGATCGACGTTGCTCTAGAAGAAGTGAGCGTGATTGCAGGAAGTCACGTCTCATTGAGATTTGCAACGAGTAGCACGAGTACGCGCCGAAGCAAATGACGAAGAACATGTACAGTGAGAATAGCAGTTGGTCCGGAAGATCTTGCGAACCAGTCGTCTTCAATCCCACCTTGTCAGCCAACAAGTAAAACGCGAAATTGGAAATTGACAGACTTAACGCGTAGAGAAACTTCACTCGGATAACGACAAAGAGGCCGATCGGATAGAGAGCAGCAGCAAATTTTCCAGTGTCCGAGATCGTAAGGGTGAACGCCATGCCGATTGCACACAACGGCAGCAAGATAGCAGCTTGGTAGTTGTCCAAAAAGAACTTAGTACGGACGAAACGCATGTAGACCACGTCGCAGACGAAGTAACTCAAGCGAATAAAAATGTATGTCTTCTCGTTTTCCCAGAATACTTCGTAGAGAGCGTACAAAGGGACAACAAATGCCAAGATCTTGAGACACAGAATCACTCGCACACGTTCTCGAAAGGCAAACGTAAGCACGTACTCGCTTTCAAGTTGCTGGTGTTCTTCTCCCATAAACTCAAGTGTTAGTGGATGGATACTGGGCTGCACGTTCAATGCGCGAGATGAATGTCCTTCTTCCTCTCGAAGAATTGGGTCAGGTAAACCAACGTCCTGCGCAATCTCTCGTTGCATCTGGATGAGTTGCTTTGACAGCTCATCATGCTCCGTGGGGCGATCAAAATCACGGAATTTTTGACTCCACTCACCGTCGAGCAAAGACGACGTGAGATCACCACGACCTGGAGCAGTATTTGAAGGCTGTCCGTTCCCAGCCATGTCATCGGATCGAGTTGATAAACCAGCATCGGCAGTTTTGGTGTGACTGCTTCTATTTCCATTGATGTTGGCATTCGTAGTGGTACTGACGATCGACCCATCCACAAAAGCAATTGGATCGCCAAGTCCAGAGTCAATTTCTTGGATGATGTTGTCACTTGATGGTAAATACATCTGCTTGACGTACGTAATGGCAATATCGGGTGTGATGCAGGCGATCGATGTGAAGAAGATCAATATCCAGTAGGTACTTTCAGAAAACAACATGCTTGCAATGCCTTCGAAATCGCGAAAAACATCGAAAGTGGGGAGTAGTTCGTCCATGTGAGAATACCCCACAACAAAAACCAAGAATGCAACAAATCCACCAAGGAGAGAGATGTAATGGATCCGCGTCCATCGATGGAGTTTTTGCATCGTCAAGGAAGCCTTCAGTGTAACTGTGATCACCAGTGCACCGTAGACCGCTGTACCATCTGTGAAAAGTCCGTTTGAGTGTCCTTCTGTTGATGCAATGCCGCTCAACGTCCCCATGGCGAAGAAAAATACTAAGAGAGAATGCACGATGGCATTTAGAACCCATACACTTAGCTTCTTGATGCTGAGTTCACTTCTTTTCAGCGTTGAGCGATACACAAACGGATATCGTAGCACTGCACGATCTCGAATGTCTTCATCAGCAATCCCAAGCACAAAGATCGGGAGTAGAGTGTAGAGGACATTCCACCCAACCATCAAGTAGCTTTCGTATAGCGTCTGACCTGAATATCCGTTCCGTTGCGAGTAAAGAAACAGGGTCATGATCAATGCCATGTTCTTGTAAAAAGAAAATAAGATGACACGCGCCACACGGAGGTGATTCCATCGGCCATGCACCAACAGCAAGCGAGATAGGTGGCGGAATGTTGCGATCGCAAAATCTGCTGCACGGACTGCTTGCATCCCTTCGTGACCGTAAATGCCAACACCAACATGAGCTTCTTGAATCATGCTTACATCATTTCCACCGTCACCGACGGCGAGCGTCAACGGTGAACCGGGAGCCGACTTCATCAGACCAACAACTTGAGCCTTTTGCATTGGAGATAATCGACACGCTACGACTGAACTGCACTGTGTCGCAAGCTCCATGAAGATTTCGTGCGCTGTCTGAGAATTGCCAACCATGTCAGCAATGCTTGGGCGGGTTGAGGTGTGTCGTGATCCCACGCGTTGCTGCTGCTGACTAACTTTGTTGATAGTTTGTACTAAGATGTTGCTGGTCCCTCCCCCTTGAATGGGCAGTGATCCTGTTGATTTGGTTGATGCCGTCTCTGGCTGAAGCAAAAGGTTGGCGGGTGCTGCTTCATCGCCAAACACATCCATTTGCACGGCGCGTAACGCCTCTGATGGAATCACATGAGTCGATCCCGTTCGAGAGGGTTTGGATGGGTCGGCGCCTGCAAGAAGTAGTTCTAGTGCTTCGCCATTTATCACAAGTGATATATTGCGCGAGGCCACCCCTGGTATCCAGACACCTTCACGCTTCAATTTTCGTCGAGCGTTTGCAATCTCGTCAAGGCAATCTTGCTTGGTCTTTCCCTTGATAATAATGATCTTGCTTTTTTCCCCAATAAGGCCACACATGTGTGCAACAGAGATAGCTGTCTCATCTTTGTCTCCAGTGAGCATCCACACATTTACCCCTGCTTGAACAAGTTGACTGATGCATTCCCTCACGCCGTCTTGGAGTAAGTCTTCAACACCTGTGGCACCAAGCAGATTTATAGATGTCTCAATCTTCTTGGCCACTTCGAGACACAGGTGTTCCCGATCGGTTAGAGATTTTTTGGCCATATCATACTCGGCTTTCCACGAGATAAACTCCTTCCGCGACATCGGACGATAACCCAATAGCAATGTCCTCAGAGCCATTGCGGCGAAATAATGCACATGTAAGCCCAACTTGCTGATATCCTGCGTATTTGCAGCATTGCTGAACATGACTGTGTCGGCCCCCTTGCAGAATATGAATATGTCGTCTTCATCTTCACTGTCGTGGTCACCGACAATTTCACTTTCGAGTAGTTGGCTTGCCTCATCATTACCTTCTGGGTCGTTCTCTAATGCACGTTCCAAATCTGTTAGCGATTCAGTCTCGAGTGCATCATCAAGGTACTGCGATAGCTTACTCGAAGTTGAAGATTTTGACTTGAGCTGCGTTGCATCAGGATCGTGGTGATGAATTTGTTGCACAACGACAGACATACACTTGCGCACGCTGTCGAACTCGTTCAGTGCCAAAAGACGATACGTTTCTCGCACACCAAATATCCGGATGTGAATCAAGTCTCCATCTCGTTCTTCGAAGACGCATTGAAACTCAGTTGCCGCATTTAACAGTGCAACTTCATCTGGAGATGAACCAAAATATTTCAGTTTCTCGCGAGCTGATTTCTCTTTCGTCATGCTGTCGTGAGCAAGTCCAAGCAACCCACCAAGGGATGCAGCTCCAGATTTGAGAGGACCGAGAAGACTGGCATTTGATGTACGCTCGCTGAGATTTCGACTTGGGTGCGATGATCCCGACGTGGAGTTCTGTTGGGCAGGTGTATCGTTCGCTCGGTCTTCTAGACTCGCCGAGGCAGAATGACAAAGCAGGAGACAGCGGAAAAATGGTCGCGCAAGTTCGAGTGAATGCTGTTCTCGACCTGTATACTTGGGCTCATTCTCAATCATTCGCGCGAGCTGATGAAACGGTCGAACGTCTTTATCGGTTATGGACGCGTGCCGTAAAATTCTCCTTCCATCCGCAGAGCTACCAGTGGAGCGTAGCGACCCGCCTCCTGGCAAAGAGGCTTGGGATCCTTCACCTTTCAGCGCCTTCGATCCGATGGATCCATTTGCAAATGACGGCAGAGTAGCATCATTGCGGCTTTCATTCGTGCTGGCACTTGCTTTTGCTAGTCGTCTGAGACTCATTGTTGTACCGTCGTAGATAATTCCACCAATGCTGCACACCTTGAAGAGCATTTGGTTCCTTGTCAACGTTCCAGTCTTGTCGCTGAAAATGTATTTGATCTGTCCGAGGTCCTCATTGACATTGCTCGTCCGTGCTGTGACACCAAGGCCATTGTCCTCACATTTCAGTTTGGGGTCGCTTTCAATCAATCTTGCTTGATACCATTTCACAACTTCAAGCGAAATGTACAACGAGATTGGGACCATGTTGTTGTAGAGAATCAGGTACGTGAGCCATGCCTCGAAAAAGCTTGCTGGAGTGAATTCTTTGACGTACATGAGCTCTTTGGCATGTGCCTCAGTCGCATGAACTCGCCACGAGAACAATGCCGCTTGCACAGAGCT
>JAADWU010000617.1:0-10823 GCA_023336255.1 Pythium graminicola | reverse complement strand
CGCGACCAGCAGAAGACGATACTGTAGAGTACCAAGTCTCCATGTATGCAGATGTCTGGCCCAACCAGCTCAATGCAATGCAAAACTCTCGCGACGCAGTGTGTATGGGGAGGGGAGCGGTCCCGGACTTTGGCGTCTCACTGGACAGGGATCCTGCGGCAGAGACGCGAGATCTTAAATCTCCCAAGCCAACGAAATACCGTAATCCAGTTCTTCACGCAGTGAAGATCAAGTCGGCCCTTAGTGGCCCAGTGGCCCAAACCTCTCAGTATCTACGCCCACACAATCAAGAAAACACATGATGATACAGTAGCGAAATGCTGTTGATGTGTAGTATTACGTTCATGTCCGCAACCAAACGAACCCCATGGATCGTTTACTGGTACTGCCGCATGGCTTGGTGAACACGATGCAACACTTGAGCAGTCGTGGGTCGAGCCTTGGGATCCAGACTCACACATTCACGACCCAATTCAACCAGAGCAGGATCAGCACGGTCCGTAAAGCCCACGCTGACACGACCCAACATAACTTGCTGAAGAATTGCTGCTTCTGGCATCTTCTGGCCACTCTCGGTCACCTTGGCATGGAAATATGGTAGTTGATGTGTATCCAATTCCGACAACACCACACCAAACGAGAAAATATCGGCCTTTTCGTCGTATCGCTGCCCCATCATGACTTCCGGAGCCATCCACAAAGACGAACCGACACCGGCGGTCATGGTCGAGTCGGCCCGTTCACGCGAGATACCAAAATCCGTGAGTTTGGCATCAAAATTTGCATCAAGAAGAACATTCTTGGACTTGAGATCGCGATGAACGACAATCGGCTGCAGCGAATGAAGGTACACGAGGGCATGAGCAACATGGAGTGCGATCTTGACCTTGTCGGCATCAAATCCGTTCATCCGTTTCTCTGGTCCCGAGTCCCATCGACCCAACACCGATCGAAGATCTCCATTCTCCATAAATTCAACGACCATGCACGCATCACTGAGCGAGTTCCATGCAACACCAATAAACTTGACAATTCGTTCATGTTCGAGCGACGACATGAGTTTGACTTCACTCAGGAAATCATCAATTTGAGCGAGATCCTTGCGACGATCGGGCAGTAAACTCTTGATAGCAACCTCCTCACCACGGTAAGTACCACGGTGAACTTCTCCAAACCCACCACGACTGAGCAATGATCCGATAAAGATGGAATCGTACGGGATCCGCACGGCCACGATGGCAGGATCGTCCCACTTGCCAGTCTCGGTCGAGCGCGTACTGGATGCCGTGCCGTGACTTGGTTGCATCGTGCCGTTGGTCGTCGTAATGGTTGTCGCCACGGTGTTGACACCACTAGGACGGGAATCGTTACTCTTGCCGGTATAACTGGGTGTCCCATCCATCGGCTGAAAAGCCAAGGGTGAGTGCATGCCGTTTGCATTGCTGTGGGATCCATACTCCACCTGCTTGGCCGCCTTTTGACGTTTCCAGATAAAGAAACCAATAATCAAGGCGATGACGACGACGCCAGCAATGATACCGACTATCAGACCAGTATGACTCGAGGATTTCTTGTCTGTGAGCATGCATCAACGACAATTAGCCTATCAACAAGAGGTTGGCAGTGCAAACGAGTCCGTACCTGTCGCTGCAAACGAAGCACATTGATTGGAAAAGACCCAGTCATAGTGATCACTCAACGTCACTTTATCTGTGCCTTTCATCACCGAGCACGAAGGAATCGTGAATTTGCTGGCGGTTGGACATTTACAAATCTCGGACAATTGCGCATTCGACGGATTCACATTCCCCGTCCAATTGTACGATGCTGCACTCAAACAACTGGAGGCGGCCTTGAGTGCCGTCCCAAAGGCACTGGCTTGGGTCGTCGAACAAATGTCGTTCACGGAGGGTGCGACAGTCCCCGTAAGCGGCTCCACTTCGGTCAACGTTGGCATGGTTTTGTTGTCACAATTGTACACAAACGAAAAATGTTCGATCGTCGAGACGCGATACTTGATCGCTTTGATCCACATACATTTCGGGAGTTTGAACGGTGCAACGGCACATTTGCAAATCTCGAGGCGTTGAGCATTCGTGGGATCATCCGCTCCACCCCAATCGTAATTACTCTTGTCCGTACACCCATTCGACGCTTCATGCAACGCATCCGTAAATTGTTTGGTGCCCGCAGGTTGACACGTGGGGTAATTCTGAGGCCACCTGGTCGGCGGCGCCGTCGTCGCGTTGGAGGCCATCACAACTTGATGGAAAATTCTCAACTGAGCGAAGGAGAACCATTCCCCATCGCATCCAGTGGGTTCGGAGGCTGGAATTTTAACCACCAACTATCCAGTGCACCAGACGAGCCATAGGTCCAAAAAGAGTATACGTATAAACAATTTATATTTTATAACAGGTAATGAACTAAGACGTATAATATATTTCGTAAGACTACAAATATACTATTTTTATTAGGTTATGAATGTATAGAGGAACGGGAACAATGTGAGAGATTTGTGGGTTTCAGTTGTACTGACCAGAAAAACCCAAAGACGCAGCTGCGGATGTGATATATCACCTCATAGTCCCCAATCAAATCCAGTTCACAATGGAGTCAATGCGGTTCGCCATCAGTCTCTTGGTGAGATTCCGTATCGTTGCAGTCGTGTTCACCACACACGACGAGCCCACTAGGAAACGACAGCGTCACACACACGATACCGGTGGCCAGATGGTGATGATTTGTTGCAAACCATTACGTATATATAGGACCCTGTAGTTCTTCCACATTTGATACCGAATAGGCAAACGAGGCGTGGCATGGCGAGGGACATTGCACTTGAAGATCGTCGTCGATGATCTTCTGCTGCATTCTACAGCAGAAGTTTTGCTATAAAAGTCAATCTGAATGACCTTGAGACATCTTTTGTACCTGACGACTATCCATCATGCCATGCCAACGTCGGTACAGGAGCTTCTCATGTGGACAGACTTCCTATGCCTCACGACGCCAACAAACTGTATTTCTATATCCTAGGTCACCAGCCTTGCGGTGGTGGAGATCAATGCCACCCCATCGATGGATCTTAGATGCCGAGATCGAGATTTCAGAGGAAGGACAAACGCTAAAATCCCAATCAACTACTAGTACATTGTTCATGACTCATTTACCGATACTGACGCATGGCTTGGTGGACACGATGCAACACTTGAGCCGACGTTGGTCGATCCTTGGGCTCTAAACTAACACATTCATGCCCTAATTGTACGAGATCGCGATCGGCAGTCGCACTAAACGCCACGGTGACGTTCCCCAGCATAACTTGTTGCAGGATTGCTGCTTCCGGGAGCTTTTGACCACTATTCGAGAACTTCGCATGAAAATATGGCAGTTGATGCGTATCCAATTCCGATAAAACGACCCCAAACGAGAATATATCGGCTTTTTCGTCGTATCGCTTCCCCATCATCACTTCGGGTGCCATCCAGAACGACGAGCCGACACCAGCCGTCATGGTTGCATCCGCTCGTTCTCGTGAATGACCAAAATCAGTCAATTTAGAATCGAGATTGCTATCCAAAAGGACATTCTTGGACTTGAGATCTCGATGGACGACAATTGGTTGCAATGAATGCAAGTACACGAGCGCATGGACCACATGGAGCGCAATCTTGACCTTGTCAGCATCAAATCCGGTCGTTCGTTGAGCTGGTCCCGCGTCCCATCGACTGAGCATCGAGCGAAGGTCTCCATTGTCCATAAACTCGACGACCATACACGCATCCCGTAGCGATTTCCACGCGACACCAATAAACCTGACAATACGATCATGCTCAAACATCGATGCCAATTTGACTTCACCGAGAAATTCGTCGATTTGAGCAAGATCTTTGCGACGATCAGGAAGCAGTCTCTTGATCGCCACGGTTTCCCCACCATAAGTACCTTTGTAGACTTCCCCAAAGCCCCCGCGACTGAGTAAAATACCAAACGAGATCGCATCGTACGGTATCCGTACCGATACAATCTCTGGATCGTCCCAATTGCCCGTTTCTCGTCCCATGGTACTGCTTTGTCGCATCGTCACATTCGAATTGGAGTTGGTATTCCCCACGGTCGACGCCGCACTTGGCCGTGCAGCCAACTTTCTCGTCTCGACCATGGGGTGATACGACATTGGTGAGGGGACGTCGTTGCCCTTGTGGGACGCAGCCTCCCGATCTTTGGAATTGCGCTTGCGTCTCCATAGGAATATACCAATCAACAATGCAATGACGACAACAGCTCCACCAATACCAGCGATGAGACCAATATTGCTGGAGGATTTCTTGGACGAGGTGCTGGTGGAAGAGTTGTTTGGATTGGGCAGCATGGTGACATTGCTAGAAACCGTCTTGTCATCTGTAAGGCAAAAACGTTAGCTGTCTACACCAAGTGGTCGTTATATTCCAGAACGTACCAGTCGTTGCCGCCAACAAGGTGCATTGATTGTTGAACACCCAATTGTAGTGATCCGACAAGGTGAGTTTCTCACTGTCTTTCCACACAGAGCACTCAGGGATGGTGAGGTTACGGGCAGTCGGGCATTTGCATATTTCAGACAATTGTGCAGTCGTGGGATTGGCTTTTTGCGTCCAATTGTACGATGTGGAGCCCAAACATTTCGATGCTGTGAAGAGCGCGGTATCAAAAGCAGTCGTTTGTTCGGGGGAACATCGATTTGAAGGGGATGGTGCCACCGTCCCATTGTGAGCGTCCTCTTGTTCGACAACAGGTTTTGGTTTCCGACAATTCTGATAGACATAGTTGAAATGTTCAATGGTTGAGACCTTGTAGGTCATTTTGTTCCACATACACTTGGGGGCAGTGAAGGACGTGACGTTACACTGGCAAATCTCCATGCGTTCGTTGAGATCTGGATCAATGGGACCCCCCCAATCGTACGAGCTCTTGTCGGTGCAGCCATTGGAAGCAACACTCAATGCATCAATAAACTGTTGTGTGCCTGCCGAGTCACAAAGGGGATAGAATTGCGGCCATGTCGTCACAGGCGTCGGCGCTGGTGACGGCGTCGACGTGGTCTCGTCCGCAACGACGACCACTAGGGCCGAGAGACCGAGAACAAGTCGCATGAGCATGGTGAAAGCGGAATTCGTAAGTGACCAAAGCGCATATTCGTGGTTTCAGCGCCAGGATTCCTATAGCAAACATGGCCGAAGTGACTGGACCTCCCCAGTCTGGACAGATCCAGAGGGTCAGAAGGCACAAACCTCGCTTCAGTGACTTATCCTAATATGCAATTATACAGGTTATAAATAAATAGGTAACCAACAACCATACAAAAATAGAAAATAGATATCGTTTATCTACGGTAAACATGATTAAACAGGTTTTGATGGCACCCATGTGGGTGTACTCGTCGCTGGCCAGAATCTGGCCTCATGCAATTGCCAAGTGAGATCTCACATCCTCTCCAACACAATGACGATGTCGGATCTCATAATGAAGATCAAATACACGTGAATACAATCGACTTGCTGATTTCTCGCCTTTAGTGCTAACGTTACTAGTACTTGACCGCACAGTTTTACGTTGAGGATAATACTGTACTGGACTGGCGTGTAGTTGCAGTCAGAACGGTCCAGTTTCCTTGTAGGTTCAAAATCAGTTTGAACCGTCATCACGTCGTTGTGTACACATCGTGGCAATCTGACTTGCAGATGCCCTAATGAGCCTGTCGATTTCCAACGTTGTGCTTTGCTTTGTCAATAAATTTGTCTTTATGAGATGTTAGGGAGCTGAGATCACTGAATTATATACATCTAACTGATCTTCTTGTCGTGGGGTTATGAGTTTTCTTTGCGATTGGAAACGGCAACTCCGTTTGTTGTCTGACGCATTGCCGCCTTCGATTGACATTGTATCCGTGGATCATATCGTCCCTCGAGAGGTCAGGATCGACGGGAACCTTACTTACTTCGAGGAACAGTCGAAATGTGTTCCTCGCGTTGATTCACCCACGTTGATCAGCGTGACACTCGATCACTAGCCAAGACGAGCTCTTCAATTATCATACATGGGAAAACCATGATCAAACAGGGATACGTTCAGTTGCAGTTAAACAACCCATTGATAATCGCACATCCTTGCTTGGACCATTGACCCGTTGCCCACAAACTTTGATCAATGCCATTGGAAGGATCCCACGTGAGATCCGCATCGACAAAGTACCAATAGATTCCGAGTAAAAGCACTTTGCACAGTGAACTGATGCGATTGACCAGCACTCCCGAGTATAAATGCGCTTTTCGATTCATTTCTTCTTGGTATTGTTCTTCCGTATACCGATCGCCACAACAACCTCGCCGATGTGAAGCTTTCTTGGTCCACCACATCAATCCATACGCGAGTATTGGTCCACTCAATCCAACGCCAAAGATCAGACCAATGACGTAGTTGGTCGAGTGTTTACAGAAAGCCCAGTCGTCAAACAGTAACCTGTGGCAGTCGTTCAGGTAGGTCAAGACGAGTTGAGCTAGACCAAAGACAAAGACGGCTGCGACCGTCATCATACTTCCGTAAAACGTAACCTTGTAGACCGTATCGGCTTTTGAGAAGACGAGTGAAATGATTAATAACACACTGGTGATGGTGGTGAGGGCGAGGAGACCACAGACAAAGAAGCCAAGATGATAGATCTGCTTTGCCTTGAGCATATCTTGAAATGTGAGCGCAGAGCTGACGATTGCCCAGACGTTCCCGAGCATCGTGAGGAGCAATCGCCAGTCACCGTCATCGCCTGGTAGAGAACCAATGACGACACCTGCGGCGTTGACGAGCATCACACTGAGCGCATCGGTACGCGTGGCTGGAAGACTCATGGAGACGATCGAGGGTGGGAAGGCGAGTCAAACTTTGCAAATGCACTGAGGGAGATTGCGTCATTGGTCCTGGTCATGGGTTGACCCAACTGGGGTCAGTTCTGGTGGTTCAGTCTCCCATAGTGATTCTCAGTCACTCATCTCTTTCCATGCATCGGAAGCAATAGATGAGAATTCGAAGGTTTTGTGTCGTTTCGGTTACGTTCGTACCTCAACCCAACTGCATCCTGACCATCGCCATGGACCCATGAGTCTTGTGGAAAGCTCTGCTGTTCATGTGAGAAAGAACTGGATGGGGAACCATCCTAACCCAAACTCCACTCCTGATTACATGCTACATCACCGAGCTAAGCTGTACAGTTCTAGACGCATACGGCAGAACTCTTCAAATGATTCGTGGCGAATGACACTATTGTCAGAGCCACAAACGTTGGAGCCAGTCACGAGACTGCAAGTGGGATCCTCACATCAAAATGATGGATACATATACAGTAGATCAGTCCGTTCAGCAAGGGATCGAACCTCGATCCGAACCGTCACTCACGCGCTGGGTACAACGAACGGCCTTCTCAGCCATTCCCACAGAAGAAAGAAAGACTGAGAAATGTCCGCTGTCACCCACTCGTGGCAGAGCTAACGACTGTCGCTTTTGTGGTACCCTCGCTCTCCATCGAGTGGGTAACCTTCCAGCACACGCATCATTCTCCAAATTGAACGACTCATCCCGATCCCTTCACGATGCATACCTCCGACGCCAACCTACCCATCTCCCGTGTAGATGTGGGAATTGCTGTGTTTGTCAATCTCCTCAGTGGATGCGTAGGCTCTTTAACTGGTGACAACAAGACCATTGGACTCTTGTTCACGACCCTGGCGAACCTCTGGGCGATCATGACGTGTGCACTCACGCTTCACGAATTCACCCAGCATCCCGCCGACATCGATATGACCCATCTGGACTTCTTCTTGGTGGATTTACTCGTCTTCACCACCATCACCAGTCTCCTCTTCCTCTGCTTCTTCACATTTCGACACAATGACGTTGCCGTCGGTTGTTCCTGTCTCTTGAGTTTGATCGCCATGGTGACGGTCTACGTTCTCGGTCTCATTCATCTCGTCCGCGCTCACGACAACGATTGTAGCAAACCATATCTCAAAGGATCGACGTTTTGTAGTTACTCGAGGAAGTACGTCGTGTGGGTCGTCGCAGGCGCTGGAACCGTGGGTCCTGTGTGGGCGTTGATTGTGATTGCGTGTGCCGAGAAATGGTCCAAGAAAATGGCCACAGACGAATACGACAAGTACGAAGCTCAAGTCAAGGACTCGTCGCATCATATGGTGACGATTGCCAATAATATTCTCAGTGCACTGTGCAAAGTTGTGTTGCTGGGGATCTACTGGTGGCTTTTCAATCACGACCTCACGTGGGATTTTTCCATCGGTGGATTCAACGCAAGTCTCTGGGTGACCGGTCAAGTAGCGAAACAAGGCGCGACCGTTGCCAATACGTTGCTTAATTGTTTCTGGAGACGTGAAGTCACAAGCTCAAGTCCTCTGTATACACCAACAAGTGCGTGAAGCATCAAACCGACGAGCAAGTGGGATCTCGTTACTCGTAGACTGGACGATCGATTTACCCAATCAATGCTTTAGGTATCCGTCGATTCCCCAATCAAAATGTGGGATATCATTCTGCCCAAGCACTCACCATCATTCCCCATTCCCTCGCAACTCCTCAAGTCGTAGACTTCATTCCCTGAAATCCCACCGTCTTGCCGATTCGACCATGTCGGGAGTATTTCGGGAGGCTCTCGACTCTGTTCCATGGGATTGCGGCTGCTTGCAATTCGGTTGTGAACGCGCTCGTAGTCGCCGTCAAGAGTATTCTCCGTCCCCTTACGCCGTCTTCACGTCCACCGGCGGTGGGCACGTCCACCACGCTGCGTCGTCGCAACTATTACCTTGAACGTCGACGCAACGATGCCATTGAAAGACTGACCGCAGCGATTCACCAAAGGCTGCAACTGCCACCACCCGTGGATCCTCCGTCAACCGACACCTTCTCCGGCCGAATTGGACTCGATCAGTAGAGACCTTTTGAATGCGGCCCAACCGTTGTCACCTCCGATCATCACGTCTGCGATATTGCAAGCGAGATGGGAAGCGGCGAGAGCACCGCCCGAGAATGAGTCGGACGAGGATATATCCGATGTACCCGATGTAGTGCCCGACTTTGATCCAGTGTTGGATGAGTTGTTGCTACCACCAAACTTCAACGCACGTGACCTAGAATCGCTAGCGTATGCACGCTCCTTGATGGACCAGATCGCTCGACAACGCATCCATCAACCTATTCGCCAACGCCGCCACGACCCACCGATCCTCAATCCTGCTGAATGGGTCTGTAGTTGTGGTTGGTGTCCCAATGTCACTGCCGCGTATCCGCGTTGTGCAGCGGCCACAATCCGTCGCTTGATGCACATCCGTGCCACGCAGTCGCATGCCAGGGATATGTCACGTCAACAAAACAGCTGTGGACATTATGATCCCATGGGCTTTGGTGGTCAAGGACGAATATGAAGGTCCAGGACAAGGAGAGGAGATTACAAACGATTGCATAACATGGACGCTCAGGTGTTGATGTGTGTGACATGTGCAAAGTCACGAATTGTGTCGATGTGAATGTGGAGGATTTGGATGCAGTTAGGAACCGACAGCATCATCATCTGTTCCTAACAAACCTTCCTTTCAAACGGCAACATGGCGCCACCGACATCATGGCTCGTCGTGCTTTTCGCGCGTCGTTGTGGTCGAGAATGGCGTTGGTGAGGTTTGTGGCGTTGCTCATTGGTCTCTCAATGTCATTAGTCGCTGTGGTGGCGCTCGTGGTTGCTCAGTGAGTTGCCTGTGGTGGGAAATGTCGATGGAGGAGCTCCTTGTAGAGTACCAATCCCTTGGATAGTGGCGAGACAGGATGGATGGTGGATCCAGTGTTCAAACCAGAGGTTAGAGTGACGAATTGACCGTCCCGTGCTGGATCAAGACCACAGTCTTCTCCATTTCGCTTTCTTCTCTCTCCAAGTGAGCGTGCGCTTCTGCATTTCCTCTCTCCGGCATTCGCCTCTGCCTCGTCCCTCTTCTAGTTCAGGACGATCGTAGTATCTTGTAGTATGCGTGTGGTCGAGTCGATACCTCCAGTTGTGCTCACGATCGAAGGAAACGAGCGTCGAGAGGATCAGGCACCACCCCAACGCCCCGAAGAAACGATACTGGACGGTAAGACTTCAACTTGATGAGATCAGCCACGCAATACAGTACCATTGAGTACCTACAATACCATTTCTCCACTGACGTGCTGCAGACTGCAGCTGGTAGTAGCGTCAATACTCATTTCATCATGATTCTTCGTGCATATACACAGTCCATTCTGCATCATCAAACCATGCGTATCAATATCCAAGGCTCCACACATTCACCACCACATAAGTACCATCCTACGTATGCTCTTCTTCTGCGTTCTCTAGCTTTTCTAAATACGTCCACATGGATTCTGACCCATGGATCTCGTCTGGAATGGGTACCATTGCTCGACCATGGAGGTAATCTTCTGTCCATCGAAACATACAGTTGCGATGGGTCCGATCCAGATGACGCGCTCGACGCTCAGTTCGTAACGCTTCACACTGGGCATCCCATGCAGCACCATGTTCTACCATTACTTGCACAAGCGCTTGGGTTTCTCGGAAACTGGCAGAACTATCGAAAACCAACTCATGCAATGGTTCTCTACCCGACTACGATACCACAGTGAGTATAAGGATCACTGTCCAATCGATGCGTCACATACTGAATTCGTAGCAAAGAGATCGGCACCGTACGCAAGGAGAACGCGCACGTTGCCACTGTTGCCGATGCAATGCAGAGGGGTTTGCCCATGCT
>JAADWU010000616.1:0-10835 GCA_023336255.1 Pythium graminicola | reverse complement strand
GTCAATGTTGCCGGGAGAACATGCACCAACGTACAGTGCGATGTCGTATGTTCTCAAGTTGCGTCAACTGCACAGAGCCACGACATCGAAATGCTGCTTGTGGAGCAGAGCAAGAGGAACTACAAGAAAGGAGAACATTTACACGCACGACCGTACTCGTCCTGACTTGTTGATATCTTCAGAAGACCTGGGGCAACTAATATATGCAGCTGCTACGCCAACGCTGGAATGGTGTCAGTGATGGCATAGCAGCTGCAGAACTTGGTCTCCACTCGCTCAGTCGACGGCAACACTGAGACTAGCGTTACGGCATTTGATGATCTCATTGATCACATTTATTAACCTCACTCGCATTCAGTGAAGCAACTAAAGTACATGTACCCATCAGAGCTACGGGAAATGATGCAAGTTCAGTACTATACCAGGGTTCATCCGTCTGGTTTGGTCGAACAGAAAACCCCACGTGCACGACGCCGCGTCTACGCGAGACTGGATCTGGTGACCGTTTCTCCGTGGCGCGCTCACACTCCCGTCATTCGACATCTCGTACTACCTGAGAGCTAAAAATGCATAAGGAGACGCTAAAGAAGTAGCACGGATGGTAGTAGACTAGCATGTTTGTCGAGCTACCTATTAAATCGCAGTTGGGTCTCCTCGGTGCAGCTTGCTGATTTCTATGCGTTCGAAACGGAAGGGAATCTGTCCCTTGAAACAATGAAAACCGGGATACTACTTGGAATTTGTATGGTGGCTGTGATCCAAGACTGTTCCTCAGCATTCCAACCACAGTAACAGGATGAGTTGAGACAGTCATAAGATGTGACTTGAATGACACCAAGAGCTCTCGTCAATCCATCTGAATAATAATATCAGAAACACTGAACACCATACGTGGGAAGAGAATAAATAAATAGATTGAGTTATGGATAGACATCACTACAACTACTTCATGACAACCAGCATGGACGAGCTGTGGACTGCGACAGCAGAGCACCGGAAGCGGAAAGCTCGCGAAGCGAAGGCAATTTGCATCCAGACGGCACTTTACGAGCCGACGAAATCACCGGAATGGTCGCGGAGGACACAGGCAAACTCAATGGAGACGGTGCAACGTACGCGTTAGCGAGTCCTGGAGCTGCCCAGATCTTGGCCAGTGGCGAGATGCTGCCTGGTGTGGCCACTTGAGGAAGCTCCTGGGGGGAGGTGATCGTCTGTGGCTGATGAACGTGGGAACCTGCGTTTGGCCGAGGAAGAATGGGCTTACAACGGTCAGATTGGACCCACGTCGGTTGAACAGCAACACGCTTGGCTTCTTCCTCTTCAGCCGGCTCATAGGCCTTGCGTTTTCGGGACTTCTTGCTCTGACGCTTGACGAGTGACATGGCACTGTAGTTGTCACGGGAAAAGTGATCCCGAGCGTAAGTTGGGAACTCGGCGCGAACCTTGGCCCACTTGCGGAAGCCAAAGTAGTTGAGTTGGCGCTGAAAGCTCGCAAAGTTCTTGTTCTTAAAATACTTGGGCAAGACCTGTTCAGTCAAGGCATCCTTGTCAAGGATCTGGAAAGCCATACCATCTTCGGTCCATCGAATGATCTTGGTGCTTTCACGGCGAAGCATTTGATGCAAGTGAAGCAAAAACGGAGCAATCCAGCCACGCTTGAGCATGTCGTTGGTGACAGTGGAAGGCGAGGAGGAGACGGACGAATCGGCTGATGTTGTCGAGCCATTGACACTGCTGTGAGTGGGCGACGCAAGCGTTGACTCGTCACGTGGAGAGAGTATATCGGCCACGTTCATTTGGAGCGAGAGTGGAGAAGCAGGTGCGGGGGACGCTGGAAATGCGGGACTGAACATGTCTGTTGGTGGGGTCGTGCACAGGGAGAAGCGTGCGATCAGGGGAGGCGCTTTTTTCGCCGCCGATTGAATCTCGACCCGAGGCTCTGGGCGCGAAAAGGGAAGTGGCAACGTTGAATCCTCATGAGCTGCAGCAAGAGATTCCTTACCAACCCGAGGTGTCTCGGAAAAAGAAAAAGTATAGCGTTTCACTATGGCCCTGTGATGGTGGACCGACAGTGCATGCAATAGCGAGATTCCGTTATGTTGAAGAACTAGACTTTCGTATAGGCTATCAGAGAAGAATCTTGGTGAATCAAGGGGTAGGGACGAAGCACCCAGATTGTCCAATTAGCGGAGAGTGCTTGAAGATTCGACCGTGAAGCGTGCGACACCCATCTTGGCTGTGCGAGGGCACAATCGACATCTCACTGGCTCAGTGACGGAGCCAATGAGTGATTGGCTGGCTTCTAATCCAGACACCAACCCTTTCAAAACTGATACCCGTTCGGAGATTCATTGGATAGCGGCCAAGGGTTCCGATTCGGAACTTTGAAACTGTGTGAAAAACATGGCAAGAAAATCGCAACCACAAAAAGAACCAGAACCTTCTCACGGAGTGATGGTCACTGACGTGAGAAGGGATTGGGGTCAAGAACGAATCTCGGCGAATCCGTTGGATTCTTTTTCTGGCTTTTGGCAACACGAAGTTGAAGTGATCGAAGAAAAGCTGGGATTCAGAATCCGATTCCGATTCGATGGCGGGGGATTCAGTGGGTTTGTTGGCCATGCAACTTGACTTGGCGTTCACACCATCGAATCCTCTCTTCCTCTTTTCAGGAAGCCAAACGACTGGTCGTCCCGTAGATACAGTAGCGAGTCCATCCGATTCCATGGAACCCGACCGAGCGAGATTCCGACGAGGAATCGTTCTTTGAAATGGTTCTTTCAAAGAACCGTTTTGACACCGGCCAAACGTTGGAATCATGACGTTGCTGACACAGGCAAGTGGCATTCTTTTCTTTCTTTTTGTCATGCAGATGGGAAGAATGTCACATCGAAGCGTTTACGAGCACAAACTGGAGCCGCAAATGAGACCAACAATCTCACGTGGATATGTTATTGTCCATCCGATTTCTACAGAGTCTGATGAAACTCTGTTGCCGTTGCTCTTGTGGTGTGTGGTTGTGCTGAGTACTGTAGTGTGCTGAATGATTTGGTTTGTTGAATGAGATGAGGGTCAAGGTGTTCAACGTCATCATCAATCGCTCGGCTCAGTGTTGCTGTCGACAGAGCGACCAGAGACCAGGTTCTGCAGCTGCTACGCCATCACTGACACCATTCCAGCGATGGCGTGAGTTGAGCTTTGTTTTCGCCACTTTCGATGCCAGGATCGACAGTGGCGGCCACAAAGTTCAAGTCGTTCGTGGTCCTCAGTTTGACGTTTGAACGAACGGATTGATTTCTATGATGGCAGGATAATCGCAGTCAATACAACACAATATTGGTGATCTATCATATTTTTCTGTTCCTCATAGATATCAATGGCTTTGTCAGCACCAATGATTGGAAGAAGGCCAATCATGGACCCGTGTTTGCATGTTCGACAGAGAAGGGTTCATCTTCCACCTTCCTAAATTAAACGGAAAAACACTGGTACCCTCAAAACTGAACTGCCTGAGGCGTCGTAAACTATGTATGGTGTATGATGCAGTTCGTCTACTTACTGGAGTTTCTCAAGTAGGAGCTTTGTACCCTTTTGCTCGTCCGCGAGTTTCTTGAGCGTCGAAATCTCGGACTTGAGCGCCTTAGCCACAACCTTCTTGGCGTTGGAAGCTCCATGCTTGGCTTCCAAAAAGCCCAACACAACAAACGAGCCACGGTTGCTTCTTGACCACTCCGCCAACTTATCCTTTACTGCATCTAGCAATGGCACGGCGTACGTGGTCTCTTGAAGGATCAACCGCAGTGCCAAGTGAGCAATTGCATCAGTGTAGATTGGTTCTTCATCTTCGTTCTCGGGTTCAGCGAGTACCGTTGGAACAAGCGCTTCTTCCAGCTCCTTGGTCGAGCTACGTTGGAGGACTTCAACCAGCACATCACGACCTTCTTTCGAGCGGATCAGGGCCGGCATGTTCTCAACGCACATTTCCTCAAGCTTGGGCAGTAAACCCTTAAGCAACTCCTCACGACGCGCCTCGGGACTTTTCTTGTAGTTGACAACGAGCTGCGTCGAGTCCTCGGGACTAGGCACCATCGGTGGTGCAAGCAACTCAATATCGTCGGGGGAGAGATACTTTTTGTTGAGTGGACTCAACAGCTGCAGCAAAACCTTGCGACCCGTGGGGTGCATTGCAACGTCAAAAAGATGGTCATTGAGCTCTGAAAGGATCGACTTTTGCACAAGCACAGTATCGTCGACAACATCCAACAAGCGCTGGATAACAAGGTATCCGCTCGGATGGTTCGTGGCCTCGAGGACCTTGTCCTTGAGGGTCTTGATAATACGTTTTCGGTCCTTGGCATCACCCAACGAAATGCACTTGTTCACGACACGAGCACCTTTGCGCGTGGCCAACAACGCAAGCGCCGCATCACGCACGTTCACGACCATTTGCATCACGTCACTGTGGTCGGCATTGGAGAAATAATCCCACATCAGCGACTGGACAAACGCAAGGCCAAGCAGCTGCTTATCGACCATACGATTGAGCGAGGTCGCAAGGTTTTGGAGAATTTCTTGACGCTTGGTCGCATTGTCGGCGAGAATGGAATGGAGATTCTTCTTGTTTTCGGCCTTGAAATACGCAAACTCTTTGCCGTAAAACTCGAGCTTGAGACCCGAGACTTGGGATGGCTGCAGATGTTCTTGTGCGTATTCGAGCACATTGGCTGCAATGTTGTGGGTGCCAATGGTCACAACATGTCCGGTCAATTTCTTGACAATCAATGCGCGGTCTTCTTTGCCACCGTACTTGATCATTTTTTGCACAAGAAAGTAGCCATATTGCATCTTGGCAAGTTCCAAGATATGATCCTTGAGCTCTCCAATGGTTGATGACCGCTGGAGCGGTGTACCAAATTTGAGGAGTGCCTGGATGACACGCGAGGCGTCATGTTTGGCGGCAATTTCGTACACCTTACCTTTGACAAGATGGAATAGTTCCTCGACCAACTTGGTGCGTTTGCTCTTGTCGACATCACGCTCTCGGATAATGTTCCAGATCTCTTTGGCACGTGTGACCATTTCGTAGTGAGGTCGTTGCATCTTGCGTTGTTTCTTGGCTTCTTTCTGGTCCAAAGCAGCCTTCATGGGGTCTTGTTCCGCTGGACGTTTCTTGCTTTTGTTGCCATCAAACTTCTTGCCTTTAGCCTGTGGCTTGGTCTCCTTCTTCATTGCCACCATCGTCGCTCGACTGGCGGTGTGGTCACGACGTTTGATGCACGAGGGTTTTGGCCACCAGTCAAAATCATCACCGTATTGGTGTGGGGCACATAAATGAATTGACACCCTGAATAGAGCGCTATAGGTTCATACAAGTCAACATATAACGTATACAACGGCAGAGATGCAGTCCATGGAGATGGAAATTATTGTGGTGGCCAGCTGATGGACGATGTGGGACTAACTATGTTCTATTGATGCTTACTAAGTTATAATTCTGTCGTCGTTTCTTTCCTATTCAGTGCTAATGTTTGATGGGTTGATGCGTGTTGAGGCGAAATCTCTTGAAAATTGGTGTGAGGTGTGGCTGGATACGATGAATCAGTGTTTGAAAGCACCGATGTGTCGCTGGCGTAGCTGCTTCGTCCGTCACTTTCGCTACTGTTGTACTCGCTACTAAAATCTGAGTCCTCGGCAGCTTCAAGCTCATCCAATAATTGCTCACGGACGTATTCGAGCAGTGTGGACGTGTAGGCGTTGCAGGCGACTTGGTGTGCTGCTCGATGATTCGGATCTGGGGGGACAGAGACCACAGATCGACCATCTACGCATTCAAAACGCACAATCAACCGTGAGTTTTGACGGGGACAAACGAAAATACATGAGACGAATTGTACGCACCTGAGTCGAAGGCAGACCGCAATTGTTCCCGCCCATACGGAGACCGCGGAGAGACGTTATGGGTTGAAATGGTCACAGAAAGATTCCGCAACATGAATGTTGACTTCTTGGTCTTGTCTTTGCCATCGTAATCAAAGGTTTCACGCTGCAGGAATCACAAGCACCATTAACCTATGCCAATTGAACGCAATGCACTGTTGAAGGCGTACCTCATCCCCACACCGGTGGTGTTGGTCCTGCCCATCAGAGCGATAACGCTGAAACCGTCCACAGCAAGCCGCATTGGCCATTTTACCAAGCTTCTCCCGTACTCTCAAGCCCTGATGCCGTGTGAGCCAATAAACGATCGCTACAAAGAGACCGAGAGAGGCGAAGCTGATCGCACTCATGATACATAGCGGATACGCCGTGGACTTGATATACGATGACTTTTTGTGCGACTCCATCAGCAAGTTATTGATACCTCCCAACAGAAACGTGCCCACGACCACCACTCCGATAACAGCAAGAAGAATCTGTCTCCACATGAGCGAACGGAACAAACCGGCACTATGGGGCTGGGATGCATTGCGGTAGGCCTTCCATAGCGCGTAGACTGTAGGCGGGCCGAGCGCGATGCAAGCTGAGAATGTAACCAAGGTAAACGTGTGGAAGTAAAACAGTCGACCAATACCTGGCTCAATCCAGCAGTTGTGGAGACCTGGGTACGGGCCGTACGCCGCAAAAATGGAACATGTAGTCACCGCGAGTGCTGGGAGCCCCACAAGTGTCGCGTAGTACAGACGGTTGTAGTGAACGAGCTCTGCGACCGGCGTCTTGCGCACGATCACGCGATGGAGCGTCAAGACTACGCAAAATACATTCCAGATCGCGGCACAACTGAAAAAGTGGAACATTCTTGCTTGGAGCTGACAAAGTCCCGCCCATGGCTGTGTTTTCACGGTCACAACCCGATTTTGGGAGGCAATACTGATGAGCAGAGCAAGATGAAATCCGCACAGCACGACACTGAAACCAAGGAGATAAAGAGGTTAGATATGAACCAACGAAGCAGAAGACTCCGTTAAGGTGGGGACGTACAGCATCACCGTGAAGATGTTATCAGGAAACCTGCGATGCTCTCGTTTTCGTATCCGCTGGAAGAAGACCGTCGCGGCCGCGACAATCGAAATAATAGTCAAAACCTGGTCAAAGTGGTTCTGATCCTCGCGACACCGATCAAGCTGATACTGTGCGTAGCCGTCGTCGTCGAACGGCACGGGGACCACGCCGTGCGACGTCGCATTGTCCATCGCAAGCTAAACCCGTATCTCGTCGTGGGTGTTGGAGCGTTCGAATTTGTGGACTGTTCGTGCGGCGCGATGGATGGTCTTGTTGACCGCTACCGCATCGAAAAACTGCCTCCTTGTTCTTGACCGGTGATCGCTGTTTATGCTTGCTCTTCCCTCTTCCAGACCGACTGTACTGTATACTCTAGAAAGTCAAAAGGAACCAATCACCGAAGGGTTCCCCATCTGGTCCTATTTCGCGATTTCATCTGGCACCAACTTTGGCGAAAAAGAGACACCACACCCCGAGACTGTCGATCGAGCCCCCCATCAAAACCCATTGTGACTCACGGGTGTGAAGATCACTATAGATTCTTGAACGAGGGGACAACGCTTCCTAACTGTATTCATTCGTTGCTGTCGGAGTTGGACTCTTCATCCGCGTCTGAGACGTCCACGTCGGCTCGATCCACGGTGATTGGACGTCCACATTGCCAATCTTCGAGGAGCGTCACGAGTCCGTCATGGCCACGAAGGCGTGCCAAATCGTGGAGGGTCTCACCAAACTATCACACCACAATGAAAAAGATTCCATGTGAGAAATCATGTGTGTCTGAGTCATTGAATGTCGTAGCAATCGTACCTTGTTGCGCTTGGCCACAAGTTCGGTATCACAGACCTGTAGCAAATTCACAAAGAGACTCGCATTGCCATTCGCGGCGGCATAATGCAGTGCTGTCATGCCTTGCATCTTGAGGGGGATGGACACAGTATTCACGAAATTAGATACATTCTACAATCCGTTGAGACTTATCATCCCATCCACTCACATCTTGCAGCGTGACATCGGCACCAGCATTAAGGAAGAGCATACCGAGTTGATGGAGATGCAGGCCACTTTCAAGGCAAATCATCAGTGCTGTTTGGCCAAAGACCTAGGGAAGGAACAATGCAAGTTGCAAACATGTAACAAAACGAAATTCTCTGTTCACGTACATTTCGTGCGTTGATATTCGCGCCAAGTTCGATCAATGTTGCTGCAGCGGCTCGTGACTCACCGACCACCGTGAGCATAAGAGGTGTGGTCCCCCAGCGATCTAGAACGTTGATGTCCGCGCCATACTTGGCCAGCAGTCGCACCAGATCAAGGCTGCCGACACGACTTGCCCAATGCAGAGCTGTCCAGCCATCACGCTAGTGCACATTCAGTGAATTTGCCACGGAGAACCAATCAAGACGCAACACCCACATCTTTCTTGCTGATCGAGGCGCCCTTTTTCAGCAAAACGTGACAAATGCTGGAACGGTTGAGGGTGCACGCCCAGTGCAATGCATTTCGGCCATCGGAACCGAGCGCATCAATATCGATCTTGTTGGCGATCGACGATAGGATCTCATCCACATTGTCTACAAACACAATGGATCAGTCACGAGTAATCATTATGCAACAAGACTGGAGACAAACCTGTCTTGGCCGCGAGTGTAAATCCGTCGGCAATTCGCGAGTCTCGATGGGCCACCTAGAAACACAAGTATCCACTCAGTTGGCTAATACTCGTTCATGCAACTGAACCCCGTTCCCACATGATACGAATGTGCCATTCGCCACAGCAGGTACGTTGTCACAGCAAAGACCACATCGACCATCGCAATTTTGTGGGACGACGTTGAGGAGATACAAGTAAAGTCGTCAACATGCATCGTTGCACGACACAATGCGTCATACTCGTGGATCATCAACTGCCAAAGCACAACCCCGACCAGCATACATACGCTCTGTACAAACGCACACACCACGGGCGTCACGAGAGTCGTTTCCCTGCCTTCTCCGTTCCATGTTGGTGTCTTGATGGAGAGCGATGCCATCGCGCCTTGCACAAACCCGACAATCGCTGCCATGAGCGCGACGACTGTCAACGCACGCACCGCTGTCGCGTATGATTGACACCATGGATCTTTAGCACTCACACCTGCAATGGAGCTACACGAGTACAGTCTAAGTGTCGATATCGTCACGTGTAGATACCTCATCGTACCAGAACTTGCCATAGTCGGTGAACGGCTGATTGTTTCCCGTAATCGTCGCGGCTTCCGGAGAAAGACCAGCATTAATGAGCTTGTACTGGACCCCATTTCCCTACAAGCAAGCATTCAGTGCATGAAGAATCCTCATCAATCGTAGGCAACATACCGCGAGAAACCAGAGACCAATGTCGACCGAATTGACCGTGTCATGGGCCCATTTGGGCTCAGAACTGGCCGCCATGAGCAGCACCATAGCCAGAAAACTCGATGCAATTCCTACAACACACATCATGTTACTCATTTACGCGCATGTAGTCGCAATATGCAACGCACCAAGCAGGAACCATGGCTTCATGATGGCGCGGGCTTCGAGAATGCGGCTCTTCACAAACTCCTCTGTATTGGATGAAAACGATTTTACGACGATATGATTGGTCATAAAAGGATCCGCAACTTGAAGTTTACCACAACCCAGGGAGAATCATACTCGGTTCTGGCTAAACATGAGGGGAAACCACTGGCAATACGAACCTCTCTGAATCACCACGAGCTCTCATTCCGAAATCTTCTGCGTCGTACACACCTCGTCATCCGCTTGGAATTCTATTCTCATGGTAAAGATCTTTCCGCCACGCAACCGCTTCAAGCGCTGTGCGGAGACTGCAATGGCTGGCTTTGCTGTCGTTGACGCCGAGCATCGTGGTTACTACATCCCCCCGTTGTCCACCGGCTACAATGATGAATACGAGGACAACGACGACCTCCCGTTCGAACCGTACACGCATTTTGTCGATGATGCGGCTGTGCGTCATGATCACCACGTGCGTCACTTGGAAAACATTGAGATGGAGAAATTGATGCGCATTTACGAAGCGTCCAACGGCAAGCATATCCAAACGCCCGCCGATTGCTACGAGTTGATGCGTATGTACGACCAAGTGATCGCAGCCTCCGTCGCGAATCATCGTCACATGTGAGTGCATGCAGTATCCACCAAGACGCTGTGACGTAGCAGACGATCATCTACATCCCCCGGTTTCCCTTCTTTTCTCAATTTAGCAACCGATGCATTCCCGCGACCGCTATTTAATGTATTACGTTATTTCAGCAGCTCACTTTGTGTCTGGTCACTTGCACACTTTCCTTGTCAGCCCAAGATGGTGGATCTGTCATTGCCACTGCGTGCGCGCACGCGAGCGCTGTTGGAAGAGCTCAACGACTTTTCCAGCGCATCCGCTGCGTTGGAATGGCTCTTTGACGATGCTTCGCTCAGCAGCGAGAAACTTCGCACTCTTGAACTGCTGCTTCACTGGCAAAATCGCACCACCAGTGATGAAATTGCCACCGTCATTGCCGATTTTAATGCCCCTGAAGAGGAAGATCACCCACCCATTCAAGTACATCGCGATATGGTGCTTCTTGTGATGGGTAAGCCTGCATTGCTATTTGCGACGTCCATTTACGACGAAGAGCTGGCCGACCTTGTTTGGCGCGGCCTTGTTCACTTTGGTCAAGCGCACTCGCAATTCAACTTGCTTCTTCAGGTGATGGACAATACGCGCGACAGCCACGGCATGTCGAGTCTACATTACGCGATTGAGGCACAGATGTCAAGTTTCTTTCAGAATGTCTGTAACCATCTTG
>JAADWU010000615.1:0-10847 GCA_023336255.1 Pythium graminicola | reverse complement strand
TCGCATCACAGAAGAGACAGTGGATCACCGGTGCGTCGCCATCATCATCAACCCAATCATCCCAGCTCTCGACTTCGTTTTCCACCTCAACATCGCACGCCAATTCATCATCACTCGTCGCCATGATGGCCCACAAGTTACAAATGGCTCCATTGGTCGCAGCAGCTCATGCATTTTCGACATTATCTACATGTCGAAAATACTTTTCAGACAAGATGATATGGTTACAAACCGCTATCGGCAGTCGGTAGAGAATGGCGGAAAGAACACAAAACAATCACACACACACCCAACTCACAAGAAGCGCCTACTTGTGCCACTTCCTCCCTACGTCGCGACGTCATTTCTGTTGGTATCATGGTGGTTCACAGCTCTAAGTACGATCTACTCATTAAGCTCTTACTCATCGGTGACAGTGGTACGTTGCATCGTGTCGTTCAAGTGTGCGGGAGCGCTGACCGTGGCATTCGTGATATGTAGGTGTGGGAAAGAGTTGTGTGCTGCTCCGTTACTCGGACGATTCATTTACGACATCATTCATTACGACCATTGGGTGCGCTGTCGATAGAACGAACGAGAGATGACGTTGGGGATTGACCATGTTGTGGTGTAGGATTGATTTCAAGGTCAAAACGATCGATGTTGATGGCAAGCGGATAAAGCTACAGATTTGGGATACGGCAGGACAAGAACGTTTTCGTACGATCACGACCGGTTCGACACGAGAGATGGATTGCGTAGGATGACGATGTGTTGCTGACTTTGTATTTAATATTGCAGCGTATTATCGTGGTGCCATGGGCATTCTTCTCGTCTACGATGTTACAGACGACCATTCATTCCAAAGTACGTAATGGTTACGGATGATGAAGGGAGTAACTGTAGTTCTCATACTTTGGCGTGTAGATATCCGTAATTGGATGACCCAGATTCGACAGAATGCTTCCTCCAACGTCAACAAAATTCTCATTGGCAACAAGTGTGACGTGGACGCATCCGAACGAGTACGGAGAGAAGATATCTTTGTCACTGGATGATTTATGAGGCGAACGTTCATACTGTAGGTTGTGTCGACACAACAAGGTCAAGAGCTTGCAGATGAGTTCGGCATCAAGTTCTTTGAGACCAGCGCCAAGAACAACATCAATATTGACGAGGCTTTCCGTTCGATTGCTGTCGACATCCAAAAACGCCTGGCCGAAAGCGAGCACGACAGATTAGATGTTGCCAATGGCACCAAGTTTCGCGTCGATGACCAGAACGAACAGTCGAAGGAAGGCTGCTGCAATCAGTAAGATAGAGGTCATGGGGGATGAAGTGGACCGTGCGAGGTACCTTCATCTCGTGCTCTTGTATGCAATCATCGATATACCGTCTTATAGCCCCGTCCTGATATGTGATGTAATACGATCAAACCAAACTGCATCATTATAATCGCCCAACAAAAGGACCAACACATGATCGACAGACAGTAATGCCACAATGCAGTCTATCATGAGATAATTTAGATCCCTTTTCTACTTGGTCTTGTGTTTTTTCGTTTTGTGTTCGGGCTTCGTGGGCTTCTTCGATTTCTCCGTTAGCTTGGTCGCAAGTGACGATTTCGCTTCTTCACCCTTTCGCCAGAAACGACCGTCAGTCGTTCGGAACGACGCTTTTGGTGCACTCGTAACTGTCTCCAGACTGATAATCACCATACGGTCGCCAATCTTCATCCCACTGCGCTTTACCGCTGCTACAGCCTCTTCCTCTTTGGCGAACTCAACGTATCCAAACCCCTTGAGCTTCTTTGTGTGGTTCCACAGCGGCAATCGTACACTTACAATCGTACCACAGCTTGCAAGCGCATTCTTCACAGACTCTTCATCAACATCATAGGGTAAGTGCTTGACAAACACAGTTTTACAGCCTTTCACGGCCTTCTTCACACTTTTTTGCTCTTGTAAGGCCGTCTCCAGGGTACGTGGTCGCTCAGCCCGCTTGACAGTCAAGTAACGGCCAAAGAGATACTTGCCGTCGAGTTTGAGCGCCTTGGGGATGGCGCTCGCCGAGTCGAACACAACGTGCGCGTAACCGCGCGGTTTTCCCGAGTCTTGGTACCGTGGCATACGCACTTCCTTGACATTGCCACACGACGCAAAGTGTGTCACAAGGTCGCTCTCATTAGCTTTGTACGGGATACCTTCAATATACACTGTCGCCTCCGTCTTGCGTGCCACTTCGTCTTCCAATTCCTTGCTCAAAGAAGTGGGTTCGTCGGTCTTGTTCTTGCTTGCGGTGGACTCGGTTTTCACGGCTTTGACTTCTTTCTTGACCTCAACCTTCTCTGTATTAATGGCATCTTCTTCACCCTCATCGTCCTCGTCGCTGCTGGTCTCGTCATTTTCGTTACGTTTGTCTTCTTTAATCGTCACGGGACGAAAGAGCGCGTTTTCCGTCTCGTCATCACTGCTATCGTCCTCTTCTTCGTCACTGTCGCTGTGCTCGACTGGAGTGGCCTTTGTCGTCTTGTGCTGCGGCGCCGCATCTGATTCAGACGACAACGTACTGCTTGCATCTTCCTCTTCTTCCGATGACGAAGAATCTTCTTCGCGCTGACGCTTCCGGTCCGCCGCCATCTTCACAGTTACTGCTGCGCGCTTGGTCATGTTGTCAATCCAAGAGTGCCGTTTCAGAGACACCACCAATCATTTCAACTCGAATTGTAAACGGATTGGCTAAAACTACCATCTTTTTAACCAGTAGAATTGTGATCTGTCCAGTTCGTAACGAAGTGATACATGAAGTGTTGTTATTGTTTGCTACTCTCGAATACTCACTTCTATATCTCATAAACAGCGCCCATTTACATTTTTTTCGTTTTATTAAAAGCGCGCTGCTTATGATAAATACGCTACAAAACTACTCCCATTATTAGGTCGGTCATTATGTTTGAGACATTTCATTTCTCAATGGATTATTGGGTCTTGAATTTGGTCTGGTGGTATGGACGCGACCCTCCCATGCAACTGTGCCGGGTTCGAGACCCCCAAGTGAGCGACTTCTGGGTCTATTGAGGTTGAGAGTATTCTATTTCAAGGGATCCAGAATGACATAGGGTGTTTTTGCTTTTGGAGTGTGTAATGTGAGAAAAGATATTGAGGATAGTCGAGTCGACACTCTTGGTGAAATTGTAGTTCGGGGAATATATCCGTAATTTTCGATAGATGCGATTTACATGAAAATCGACCAAATAGAAGAGCGCTGCTTATGAGAAATGGCTGCTTATGAGATATAGAAGTGAGTATGTTGATCGGGAGACGAAATTGATCTTTCCTCAACCGATGCGAACAATGTGGGGCAAGAATGCTTGATTAGCTGGTAGGTATGATCTTCCTCGAAATCCCTCCGCTTGGCTCGGAACTTGGTTCGAGGCAATCCCAGGAGGAAGCCTTAATCATGCATCCTGGCGCATCCCGGATCATCCTGGATCTTAGTCTTGTGTACACTGTGAATCAGGTCGTTCTTGCCCGCAACGAGAAGTGCACATATGTTTACCTCAGCGAGTTCATCTGTGAGTGCGTCAACTTCATTGTCACCGGCATCATTCCCGACGGCACTGCCAACACGTTCGGCACTGGATCGTCTTTTCCTCTGTACCTTATCCTTGGCACATTTTGGCCTTCCACGCTTCCTAGGCGGTTCCGTGTTCGTCAGGGAAGCTGGAGTTGGATCGACTGCTACAGCGGCTGGAAAGTTCGTGGCTTCGTTCACCTTTGACCGTGTCATACGTTCTGATGGTACGAACACGTCTGGCGCATCCCGTACCAGGCTATGTAAGTGAAGTATGCGTCGGACGTCTTCTCTCCCTGACCGTTGTATGGGTCCTTGTGTACACCCTTGGTCTCGGGTTGTTCAAAATTGAACTCTTGCCAAGGCTTGTTATCATCATCGCCAAGTTTCGGGAATGTGCACTCATCGAACTCGCACATTGTCATGTGCGCCGTGAACAAATCTCCGGTTTGCGGACTTAAATATCAAATGATCGGTGGTGATTAAAAACCAACATATCCCAAGTTGGCGCCTGGGACCCATTTTTGTTCGTTGGTGCAGAGGTATGGGTACGTACACTGCACATCCAAAGATCGTCAAGTGCGTGATCGAAGGTGGGTACCCATGTACCATTTCGAATGGTGTCGATCCATTCTCAGCTGAAGGTCGGTACAAGATCAATGCAGCTGCGTGGATGGCCCCAACTCGCAGACATTCCTTGCCATTGGAAAGGGTTGCCGTGTTGACGTGGAGGCTGTTCCGGCGTAAGTCCATAAAACTTAGCAGGTTTCGTAATGCAGTTGGCGCATAGATTGCCTTCTCGATGTTGATCACCGGTGCCGTTAGGTAGAATAACACGAGCTTGACCAGCACCTTGAGCAATGGATGCAACACCTCCAATCGTCTTTACATTGGCAGGTACTTTCGAAGCCTCGAGGTTTAAGAAGAATCTGTCATCCCTCAGGATTGCATGTGTGGTTGCACTATCGTTGAGGCAGTCATTCGAACTACACTTTGTGCTGTTGTAGCTCTCAACACAATGAGATTCAGCATCACTCTCGTCGGAGAAGTCCGTCATGAATGTGACCTTCTTCTTCGAGGGCGATGATACTCTACCCTTCCCCTTCATTGTCTGAGAAGTGCCTTGAGACTGTTGGTAAAGCTTGCAATGAAATTCGGGTGTCTTACACCTTGCGGCCATATGCCCAGTGAGGCCACATTTATAGCATGTCACACTAGAGGTATGGTTGATCTTACGACTTGGTGACTTCGCCTTACCCGAGTATGGCTTTCGACCAACTTTCTTCCACTGCTTCTTGCCACGTCGTTGTCCCTTGGGCTTACCCTGATACTTTTGCTTTACTTCTCCATAGTTGACTTCAGGCTTTGTAGTTGATCCTGGCGATGGGTTGGGAACTCGACGCTCATCGTGGTTACGCTGCAACAATATCATGTTTTCATCCAACAGTAATGCAGCAACCAGCTTGTCAAATGTTTGGTAATTTGCAGCGCGATACTGTGCAGCTATAATACGCTCAGCAGGATTGAATGTCGTCAATGTCTTGCTGATCTTGTCCACGTCGCTCAGCTTCTTCCCACACCATGACAGTTCACTGGCAATTCCATAAAGCTTGGTGGTATATTCAGTAAAAGTCTTGAAGTTGTAGAAGCAGAGTTTATTCCATTCATCTTCAAGCAACGGTAGCATTGCTTGCGTCCTGTCCGTGTCAAAACGTAGTCGTAGGCTTTTCCAAACCACAGCTGGGTTGCGTTCCTCAAGGTAGTTGAACTTCAAATCTTGGTGGAGATGTTTGAATATGAGACAAACTGAGCGAGCGGCTTCTCTTTTCACGCCAAGGTCCCTTGTTGTCGTACCAGTTGGTAGGACGAAAGTCTCAGCAACGGTATCGCCAAGACCATCCGCACATAAGTGGTTGAAGGCTTCTAGAGACCATACGATGTAGTTTGAATGGTTAATATCTAGTGCCGGGAACTTCAGCTTCTCCAAGTCCGACATCGTTGGCTTTGGATTCGTATTAGGCTTGGCTCAATAAGTACTGGTCACTAGGTCCGACACACTCTAAGTTCGACACAGCTAGCTTCACACTAGGTGCCGTTCGAGCACCAGGTTCGGTAACACTAAGTTCGCTTGGTAAAATAAGTGCGGTTCGCAGTAAGTACTAGTACACAAGTACGGAACCCAATTAAGTACGAACGAAAGTGTACTGAAAGAACTTAGCTACTCAGAGTCAGAGTCGACAGTAACGAAGGAGCAAGGGCAACGAGCTTCTTCAAGTGCCTTTCTGACGCGCGAGCTTTGCTGCCTTGGCTTCTTCACGGGCCTTCTTGGCGAGAATCTGCTTGATGACATTGTCAACGATCTTGCGCTGAAGGTCACAATGGAATGGTACTTCTCCCACTGTTCGAATGATGTGCTTCACACGGTCTGATAGTGCGGCGTTGCCTGTCAATGCGCGGTTGAATGCACCGTGGACCTTGGTGACGTGCTAAATTGCTTCTTGAAGGTCGTCCCGAAGTTGGTCCAGATACGCCGCGTCCTTCCCCAAGTACTGGATCGTGTCCTGAAAGTCGGAACGACGAGGGAAAGTGTGCAACCTCTTTCGTTTCCGACGTGAGCGCTTTGCTTGGGTTGGCGACTGCAGCTGCAGGCGTCGGGGCGATGACTGTCCTGACACACGGACCGGTTCCACTAAGATCGAGCACGCGACTTGGGCTTGAGGTCTTCACGTCCATTCAGACGCAGGACTTAGGGGGGAAACGCAGCTAGCGACCACACCCACTTGCCCACGCACGAGAAAGACCGTCCTTGGTCGAGAACAAGCCAACGGGTTGGGCCTTTGGGTCGGGCCTGCGGGTCACGGGCTCGATGGCAACAAGCGCAGCGCAGCAGTAACGGCGAGCACGACGGCAACAAGCACGGTGACAACAAGCGCGGCGTCAGCAACAACGATGACGCGGCGACAACAACGACGGCGAGAGCAACAACTGGTGGACGACGGAGGGAACAAGCGGCAACAAGTGGAGTGACGACGGAAAAGAGCAACGGCGGCGACGGCTTGGTGGGGCTTGGTGGCTTGGGCGCAGAGCGCAGTGCTGATAACGTGTTGTAGTTGTTGTTTGGGGTTGGATGCAAATTGCAAAGTGAGGTCTTTATTGTTTTGGCGCATTGGCCTTGGCGCTGTTTGTCGGTTGGTGTTCTATCTGTTCTTGGGACCAGTTGTCACCGAGTGAGCACAAGCGTGTATTCTCAGCCGTTAAGAATTTTCACAAGAAAATGAAGAAATCCCCGCCAGATGACCCTGCGGCAGCAGAAAGTGAATTCATTGAGTCACAAATGACGATTCATGACCACGTCGACAAAGCTCACATGACGCCCATCGTTCAAGAACTCCTAAAGCGAATGGAATTGAAAGACAAGTACCCAAAGCAAGCGCGAGCGCCAGAACCACAGTGGAAGACTAAAAGCAGCGTGGAGAAGCTCTTCAACAATGCCGTTAAGCTTCGCAACGCTGGAGTCGAGCATCATGCAAACTGACCGAGATAACAGCGGCTGCCAGATTGATTCTTCGTGATGCTGCACCAGTGCCAGACGATAAGCTGGCAAAGGCTTTACGCGAGCATTCTGCGACACTGATGGCTTAGATTGACACACGCGAATGTGCCATCAATGCGTATAAGGAACAAGAGCTGGCAGCACGCAAGTTGTCCGAAGAATACGCGAATCTCACGGCCAAGATGCAAGATCTCAAAGCCGAGCTTGACGCCGCGCAAGCGATGAATGATAAGAGCGCTCAACGGCAAGCTGTCGCTGTTGAGAATTTCAAGAAGGCGAAGAAGGCGTATGACCCAGCATTACCAAATCCCAGCGTCTGAATCCTTCCACATGGATACCAAGAATCCAGGTACGACGATTTGACTAACTGGATTCGTAGTCATAACCCATTGACGTCGTCTATGTGAAGACAAGATTCCAGACCTGATCCGCGTGGCAACTAGCGTCGCCGAGGATTTCATGCCCCAATTCGACACCAGTAGCTTCAACCAGAGTCTCCTAGCTTGGAAGAGAGAGCGCAATGACGTCGCGCACAAGCAACGATCGTACAAAGAGATCGCAAATCGTCCAACATTTGCAGGCTGGGAGACTACGCAAAGACGACTCCAACAGAACTTGGACGCTTGTGTCGATCATCTGAAGGAAGGAAACCCAAATCTTTATGCCATTCACGATCGTCTTGTCAAGAAGAAATGGTAGCAAGTCATCTAACCCACTTCTTTTGACGGTTTTCTGATGAATTCTATGCTATATCACAAATGACCCCACAAGATCTCAAGTGATTCCTCTGCATTTTACAAGAAGTGCCTCTCATTAAATTGTTGGTCGTTACGCATTGCTACTCTCTCCATCAAAACCGCTGAGCACAGATGCATCGTCGGGACGGACGAACAGTTTTCCTATCGCCACTATACCCAGCACCATATATTAGGAACATTCATCAAGTCCTCCAATGGCAACATAATCAATTTGATTTAAGTATGTGTTATTGATGTGTAAAACGCATACTGAAGGCTAGATACATAAAATACCAATATAAGTGCACGCTGTTACCCAAATGTACAGTATTTAGTATCCTGCGTTGACTATGCATAATTCACGTGGAAACGCTATAATGAAACAAAGTGAATCACTTGCGAAGATGCCAGGAAAACGTACAACGACTGTGAGTGGTGGGGGCAAGGCGAAGCGCGCACGACATGCTAGTCCGCCGTCACTCGGGAAGGATCACAGGGGATAAAGATACAGCGGCAAGAGCATCGTCTGGTGGTCGCTCAAACAGCAAGCGAACGGGGAGGGTGAATGCGATAAGCGCTGGCAGTGACAGTGGTGATGAATTTGAAGTCGAAGCAATCGTGGGAAGACGTGAAGAAGATTCTGGTGGTGTCAGTTACCTGGTCAAGTGGAAGGGGTATCCGTCACGAAAAAAACTGCGGCTGTAGAGAAACAAGCTTTGGTGGCCTGTGCATTAGAAGCAAGCGATGACGGAGTAGATGTTACGTCTGAGCGTGCAAGCCAAGTCGGTGGCGTCGAAGATTGCGCGATGGGTGTGCACGAAGAAAGTCTTCACCCCGGCAATGATATTCAACCAGCAGCGATTCAAGACAACGGTCCAATTGGACCAATTATAACAGGCATACCGCGAGTTGGCTCGGAGGTGAAACGTGGTGATTACCTTCAGGCTGTATCAAGTGAACTGGATATGCTTGCTGCATCCTGGTGTGACGGTAGCGTCGTGACGATTGTTTCAAACGCTGATGCATCTACCATGACGTCAGTGACACGGCTCGTGTAAGGAAAACAAGTTACTGTTCCAGCACCGACGTGTATCAAAGCATACAACCAATATATGCAGGGCGTCGATCGCAACGATCAGTTTCGGGAAAGGTTCTCAGTAGCAGACGGCCACTCGTTCAAGAAATGGCACAAGGAGCTCGCACTCGCCATCATCGATATTGCTCGGGTAAACGCGTTCTTGACAAGGAAGCTGTGCTTGTACGGAAATGAAAAAGAACCCGATCGTGATTCTCACCGAAAATTCATGGTGGAGCTAATCCAGGAAATATTCAATGGGAAATGGAAGGAAGCACCCGATGATACCAGCATGTTGTATAGATTAATTGGTAAATCCTTTATCTTCCAAGTTTGGAACGCAAGATGTAGTCGCGACTACTCCCAGTGGTGGTCCAAGAGCGAATATTTCGCCGAGTGTCTTGTCACCGAGTGGTTGTATGTTTGTGGATGCACCAGCATGCTCTGATGTCGACTCGGCTCAAGTGTTCAAGGATAAAGACGAAAACGAATGTGTATTATTTGCCGCTTTGAAGGAAGGAGCGATACCATTTCGACGACTCATTGCATCAACCACAAGGTTTCTTTGTGCCGGCGAAACTATCCTCTGATGAACCCATACGGTCGCTCTCAGGCTGAGTGGTCATGTTGGGAAAAGTTCCACTTGTACTATTTACCCAGAGGAACGTTCTCCACGAAAGGATCCGTCAATCGATCTTCAACGGACTACATCGACAAGCAAAAGTGGGAACAAGCGCGGATCAATGCAATGGTTGATGGTACTGATTGCAGCAGAGAAGCAACTACCGCACGAACTTCACGGCCAGTACAAAGAGCACTGGCACTAGAATCTAATGACCCGACTGGTCCAAGGGCATCGCACTCTCCAATAACTCCACGCACACCAGCAACACCACATACACCGGAACACCAGCGTCCTCGACATTTACACCGACGCCTTCCGTCGACTACCCTTAGCCCAAAAAAAAATCTGGATGAGTGCATTTGTCTTGGCTTGAATATATCATCAACAAAATGTCATTCCCATGGCTGAGGAGAAAGTCAATGACATCGAGATATTGACCCACCTTAGAGGGTCCAAAGAGTGTTGCATAACCGCCACATCATGCTGTGATCCACACGATCACTAGACAGCTGGTGGACTTGGAGGCTCGCAAAGTGATTGCGATCGTCTAAAGTGCAATGTTTCCATCCTGAAGGCGTTGATTTCAGTCGTCAGCCGTTGCTTACGCCATAATTCCATTCCCGATGAATCATCCGAATTGGAAAGTTTACGTGTCAAATTCGGACTCAGGCGAGTAAATTTCGTGCTCCTCTCCCGCCACATCCATGTCCACCCAAGAGGCCCCGAATTGAGCTCCTCTGATTGGATATTATAAAACACGGTATGTTGTCGCGAACATAGATGCAGAACGTGTAAAATTTACACGTTCTTGAGCCCTCAAAACTATCCCTGTTTTGACAAACACCCAGAAGGTGTAAAATTTACACGTTTGTACGCGAAAGGGTTAACCACATCAACGCCTCCCGAAGATACCACGGTCTAACATTCTTGTCTAGGCACTCTCTCCATGCTCCATTGTAGCATGTTCTAGCCGCTTTGGAGCCGGATTTCGTTAAATGAATCACACCACACTGGTCTACTGGTCGCGGCAACCTGGACACAATATCGGTAGCATCGTTCCTAAAGTTGGTAGAATTACCACGACTTGCAGCTTGGCCAGCGGCTCAAGTGTAAAACAAGTTGTAAAACACACACAAGCTCCAATCATGCGCGATTCCATTGGATTCAACGAAGAGGAGAGATGTGGCAGTAGGAGCATCAGGTGAACGGTGGTCATCTGGGCAGAAGAAGTGCTGTAGTTGGCAAGGCGTGGCTCATGTCGAAACCGAAATATCAATGAAGAGTGTGGGTAGTTCATCATGCGCT
>JAADWU010000614.1:0-10847 GCA_023336255.1 Pythium graminicola | reverse complement strand
TCCTGTCCATATCAGAGCAAGATCAGTGGTGTAAGTGACCATCAGATTGAATCGAACAAACGTACCTGGTTAACAACACCAATTTGTTTGCGCAGCCACTTCGTGTCCAACGTACGGATGTCGACACCGTCCAATAGCACTCTTCCGCTCGAAGGTGCGAGGATCTTGCTGATGAGCGACGCCACAGTCGTCTTACCAGCGCCGCTCTTGCCAACAATCGCTACCACCTCGCCTGGGTGGATCTCAAAGTTGAGTTTGTCAAGTACCTGCACATCTTCACGCGACGGATACGAAAATGCGACATTATCAAACTTGATGTGGCCGTCAACTTCGTCGAGCTTGCCTGTGCCTTCTGTTTCGTGCACTGACGGTTGTGTCTCCAAGAGTTCGAAGAGCACAGCCGACGATTCGCGCGTACGACGCATTTCACTAAAGCATGAAGATAGACCCGAGAATCCAAGACCCATGAAGCCGCTGTAAAGCGCAAATGACGTGAGCGAGCCAATCGTGAGCTCATTCGTGCCAATCAGTGAGCCGCCAAAGTACAGCACTGAGAAGAGAGAGCAGTTCATTGAGAACGAAAGTCCACCCATGAAAACACCACGTGCGCGTTTGGCGCGAGCAGCGTTCTTGAGAATCACGGCGTTGACCTTGTCGAATTCTTGCTCTTCGTATTGTTCGGCCGCAAAGAGCTTGACCGTGAAAATGTTGTTGAGACGCTCTTCGACAATGCCCGTCATGGAGGCCACTGAGTTTTGGTGCAACTTGGCCATGCGACTTGAAAACTTGCTGAAGATCATGGCACCCGTGCCCACGAGTGGCAAAATCGAGAGCGAGACGAGTGTGAGCTTGGGTGAGATCGTGAGCAGCATCAAGGAAGCGCCCAGCGCCGAGTTGAGCGAACGGTAGCCATTCCCCATGATCTCGACGACGGCATTCGCCGTCACTTGACAGTCGTTGCTCAATCGGCTAACCAGCTCACCTACTTTACGGCTCGTAAAGAAGTTGAACTCTTGGGCGAGTAATACGCTGTACAAACGTTTGCGTAGCCGTGCAGCAATGCGTTCCGAAACCATCCCGAGCGAATAGGTCCGCAGGAACGACCCAATGGACCCTGTGACAAAGGTCGTAAGCACGACAAAGAAGAACCCTTTGCGCGAGAGTCCTCCGGGCGGTGGTTTGCCGGTCGCGACGTCAAGCGCTTTGCCCATGATGCGTGGAAAGACCAAGTTCATGCCAGAAGCCATAGTCATACCCACAACCCCGACGCTGAGCCGCGCCTTGTCCTCTTGGCACAGCGAGAGCATCCATTTGATATTCGATTGCTTGGATGCGGGTTTCTTTTTCGTGTCGCCAGTCGACGGACCGCCACCTCCGCTGCCTTCGCTTGCTTTTTGCAGCAAGTACGACCGCGGCGGTAGCATCGTTGCCACACACGCCGCGGAATCGATTCTGTCGAAATATTTCCCAGAGACACGCGCCCAAGATCGACGTGTGATTCGAGACGCTTCAACCTGTGCAACTTGATACTATCGTGACGCCATCGATCTGTCGAGTGGCAAAATGTCTTCAAATACCTCTATAAGCCGATCCCCGGTCTTATCGCATGTGCAGTTCAGCTCCAGTGGAGTTGATGCTCCGATATAAAATCCCACAGGTCCCCCGATACATCCATCTCCACCACGCAAAAGCTCAGCTCGATGGTCGTTCTTGTGCGCACAGCGGCTCGCGCTACGGGCTCTAGCTCCGTGCGTACGCGACTGACGCACCTCATTATCGGTTCCCGGCGAGTCCATTCTTCGGTATATCCGCTCGTGAGGGCTGCGTTTCAATCCGATGCTTTCAAACCGCGCTACAAGTCGACACAATCCAATCCTGCAACAGCCCGCAAGCCATCGTTGGGGACGCGGTACCAGCCTCAACAACGCGATGGTATCGTCATGCAATTGCGAAAGGCAGTAAACCATGCCGACGGCCAGACAAATGTGAACAAGGACTTTTTGCGTCACGCAGCGACGCTTCTCCAGGCCGCACATACGCCTGAGCAACTCCGCGCCGCCCTACCGCTTTGTCGCCTCGTCGAAGCTGCCGACACACTTCAGGGAAGCGCGGCAGCCGAGTGTGTGCGTATCTACGAAGCGCTCGGTCGCGATCGTGACGCCATGGATCTTGCTCAACGCTTGCTGAAGAATGACTTCTTCCTGGTGAACTCGGTCCTTGCCAGCGCTCTCCAAGCCTGTGCGTCACTGCGAGAGACTGATCGTGGCTTTGAGCTCTTTACCCTTGCGGTCGCGCGTGGGACAATCCCTAACCGAAACGTCTTTGGACAGCTACTGGCGCTTAGTGCAGCTGCTGGCGACCGGCCCCATGCACAGCGTGTTCAGCATTTGCTGTCGCTGATAACGCAGAGTGAGACCGAGATGAATCACACGACATTTCATCACTGGATGACGTCGTACGCCAAGGCCGAACAGTATGACGCCGTGGAAGAGCTGTATGAGACCATTGAAGAATATGGTTTGAAACCTGTGGAGTCGACGTATGCCATACTTATGGATACCTTTGCCGAACGTGGGGACTACGACAAGACCATCGCATTGCTACGCGAGCTTAAGACCACAGAAGGACTGGACGTCGGATTGGTACACTACAACATTGCACTCAAGGTGTGCGGCAAGACCAGTCACCTCACGCAAGCGTTCAATTTTTACGAAGAAATGAAGGAAAAGAAAATCACCCCAGACCTCGTGACATATATCACAATGATGCACGCAGTGTACCATGGTGAACTAGGTGTGGTCGACACACGCAAAGTCAAGGCTGCAATGGGAGGTGTTGGTGCCGTTGCCCTTGCGAGCGTACCTTTCATCGACTTTCAGGAACAGCTCATGACGTTTCTCTTTTGCACATCCCTCGTGGGGTCTATGGGCTTGGCCATTTATATGAACCCCGATGGTGCAATGCGTGCACTGTACCCCAACTCGGACGAACCGCACAACGATACAGTTATCGAAGCATTCTTCCGACGACTACGAGAGGAAGATCATTGTGGCCGATCCATGTACCTCTGGCGAGAGATGCTCAAGCATGGAATTGCACCGGATTCGCGTGTGTATGATGTCTTGATTCGCACATGCGTCAAGAAACGTCATCCCGAACTAGCATTCGAAGCGACGTTTCAAGAACCCGGTGTCACACTCATCGATTCAGAGACAGGAAACTTTGTCTTGCCGCTCGCGACCACGGTCGCGTTTCTCCATTCACTCCTGTCGCAACGACGTGCCGTCATGACCGATACAGTGTTTGATGCTGCGCGTTCTCACCGTGCGTTCAAGGATATCTTCCGCGAGTCCAAGGATGTGTACTCGTACGACTTACGGGCTTTCAGTACCGCGAGTGTACGTTCGTACGTTGTTCGTCGCATTTTGACACAGCTTCACAAGGAATCCAAGCTTTTTGGTTCGGGAAAGACACAACTTTTACCGCGCGTCGAGTTCCTCGCGCTTCATGGATACGATCTGCTCGATCAACTCGACATGGACGATCCACAAATGCGAGCATTGTTTTCGATGGACGAGATGAAGCGTGAGCCGAGAGGTCGCACCCCGCACACGGGCGCTGCCTCGACAAATGCAACGAGCGGTAACAGTGCGCAGTTCTTTTACCGTCTCAACGTCCCCCGCGAACGTATCTCGGCATTTTTTGCGGCTCCACTCGCATCAGAGACGCAGCAAAAGCTGTAGGTAGGATCGTGTGGACGAACTGATGCCAATGTGATGTGAATAGGCTTGTTCAACAAATATAGATGCGACTCGAGTGGATGTCTTGATGAAACCTGAGTGTCCGATATGGTGAATGGTTGTGGTGAACAGGAACAGTCAAGCGGTGTGCAGGTGAGTTGTCGACTTCGCGGACTATCGACTGCTGAGCAAGCGGCTGGCTGTCGCAACACGATCTACATTGATCCATCCGATCGTCGCTGTATCATTGTGCCGGCGTCGCCCCCTCTCCATACCTTCCGGTTCGATCATGTCTTCTCCCCAACGTCGACCCAAGAAGAAGTTTTTAGTAGCATTGGCCAGACATGCGTCGACGAACTTCTCCAGGGATACAACTGTACACTGCTCGCGTATGGTCAAACCGGAAGCGGTAAGACATACACGACCATGGGAACTAGTGACGACAACGGACTCGTGCCACGTATGCTGGATCAGCTTTTCGCAGCCGTCGACCATGATCCGGAGGCGACACTCACCGCCAATTTTATTGAAGTCTATCAAGAACGGCTTCACGATCTCCTTGCATCTGGTTCGGCTTCATCAATTCGGATACGAGAAGATAAGGCAATCGGTGACGTCTGGGTCGATGGTGCGTCTGAGATCACGCTGCTAAACCTCGCCACGGCCATTGCGACCCTGCATCGTGGACTCGCGTATCGTTCGGTCGGCTCGACGCAATTGAACCGCAAGTCGAGTCGCAGTCACGCCGTGTTTGCTGTGACTCTTACGCGGACCACCGTGCTGGGAGATCGTGTACGCGCACGACTGTGCGTGGTGGACTTGGCAGGATCCGAACAAGCGAAGAAGACAGGCACAAGTGGCAAACGACTTGAAGAAGCCAAGTATATCAATCGAGTGAGTGAGCCATACAGTGGAGAAGGTTTGGTTCTAACGACTATGGAGTCTGTAGTCTCTGTCCGCCCTCGGAAATGTGGTTTATGCATTGACGAACACGAGTACCAGCCAGCCGTATGTCCCCTACCGTGATAGTAAGCTCACACGGTTGCTTCAGGCGTCGCTCGGCGGCAACACCAAGACTCATCTTCTTCTCACATGTGCCACGGCCAACTGCCACCTCGAAGAATCGCTGTCAACCATGCGCTTTGGTGCACGCGCCACGCGCATGCAAAACAAACCTGTGGTCAATGTCCATTCGACTGGAACACGAGAAGACCAACAACACGCGTTGCTCGAAACGCTCCAACATAAAGTGTACGTAGTTGATGGAGTGTTGATTTCCCAGCATGGACTGAGGATATGTTTTTCTGTACAGTGAGAGTTTATGCCGATACATTCACGAGCTCGAGACTGCCGCTGCAAATCCGTCGTGTCGTTGCCGTTCGAAAATGACATCCCAGGCAGAAACTGTCGAAATGTCTGTCGATCTACCTGACGACACTACAGAATTAGAAGAGGACGAAGGTACCGCCCCGGCCACGACGAACACACTGCTATCCAGCGACCTGATCGTGCAAGCAGAGTTGTTAACGCTTCGCAAGGCACTCGACGACATGCATCGACTACACCAACATGAAGAACTCCATGCTCAGTCGTTGCAGTCGACCATTGACTCTGTCGAGCACCGCGAGATCGAGAAACTTCATCACCAACAAGCACGTGAGATTGCACGTTTGAATGCTCAATTGTCGGCTGCTGAGCGTGAAATTGCTGCCCTGCAGTGGGAGCAACGTGAACAACGCAAACGCGAGGTCGAGCTCCAGCGTCAACTACGTCACCTAGTGTCGCAGCAGCAGAGAGACGACGATGCTGTGTCTGCTGAGACTGAGATTCTGCGACGTCAGCTTGGTCACGCAGAGAAACAGTTGAAAAGCGTGCACTTGGAACTTGCTGCCAGTCGAGCCGAGGCCGTAGCTCTACTTCAACAAGTCGAGGTGGGTGAACGAGAACGTTCCCAAATGAGAGATGAGTTAAATAGTGTTCAGCTTCAACTCCACATTACACCAGCTTCGCCACTGCCCGTATCAGTATCATCTACATCGTCACCGCGAGGCAAGCCCATGCTTCGCCCGGTGACTGTCGCTGGTGAAAGAAGTGGAACCTCATCAGCAGCAATCCAGAGCTGGTGGTCCGGAGGCCTAGGCAACAACTACGAAGAGGAAGGCAATGTGCGTGAGCAGCAGAGCACTGTAGTGCCAAGATTGAGTGAGTTGAATGTCGCGACCAGGACACGATGCAGTACCAGTATCACTGGAGCTAGGAGACGCCTCGAGTCGCTAGAAGAAACCAGTCCTTTGGTCAGAACCGAAACTGAAGCCGTAGAAGATGTCGATGTTATTCGCAATCAGCTGCTCCATACGAGTGGTGGTGCCCGACCATTTCGCGCACGGCTCGTTGGATTACTCAACACGCTTGAAGCCGAGACGGCATCGTATAAAGAACTACTGAGTGGGGCAACAGAAGGACGAGAGAGCTTGGTCGTAGCACGACCTCTCCCGGCGCACGCACGCAGCCCCATGCGACGACATCGCCTGCCCGAACTCAGTACAGCCCCCGATTTACCAAGTCATGAAAAGGGTGATATTTCAGTTGTACACTTCAAGTGCAAGTGAATTAAAAACAAAATGAAATAGCGGCTCCCTCCGACATACACACGACATCATAAGAGGGAGTTATACACACGCAAGAATCCGACCGGTCGAGACTCCAGTCACCAAGCTTAAATCGTGAGCGTCGTCGAGCTCGCATTGTCAAAGCGGAGACTGAGTTGTTTCTTCTTCAGGTAGTCAATCACGTTGAGGAGCTGTGGATCACGTGCGTCTGCTGTACCCGTACGCTCCAAGTACCGGATGACTTCCCGGAATGCCTTGAGTTGATCCTTGGCCGTGACTGCATGGACGACGGCAGGGTTACCGCCTGTTTCGTCATCGAGATGGTGACCGCCGTGGTGATGGTGGTCCATGGCCATCGGAACAGCAGGGTCCGGGATCCGGAACTCTTCATCATTTTCCTTGGGATCTTCGATCATGTCTTCATTAAGACGCTTGTGAATATCGTTTTCCCATCGGTTGTTCACCAGAACCTTCGTGTTCACGACGCCACTGAGCTGCAGACAGTAGAGCAGACCCCAGAGCTCTTCTTCAACGTTCTTATCATCGCCGCTATCAAGTCCCGATGCGTCAAACGTGAACGGCACTTGAATACCGAGGGGTTTCCACGCATTGATAATGACTTCCTTAGACGTCTGCTGCCAGCTCTCCGTGATCCACTTCATTGCCTGCAGTTGCGTGATGCGGTAGATATCACCAAGACCATCTTCAGCATGATCAATTGCAAGTGTGAGGTGCTTGAGGCGGTACTTGCCCTTGAACGCCTGGAGAATACCGCCACGCATGGGTTGGACCTTCATACCCAAGTGTGGTGCAAACATAATCACACGGACGTTCGTGAGGTTCACGCACCCAAGCACATGCGATGGCGCATTGTCCATGAGCAAGACAACACTGCGATGCGCACTCGCCATACGAGCATTGAAATCACGAAGCCATTGCTGGAAAATAAACACCGTCATACGGGCCTTGCTGCTGCACACATAGTGATAGCCGAGTTGCGAGATCGATGCATTCTTGATGTGCTTGGGTGGCACAATAGAACCGATAATATATGGTTCCATGAGGTCACTGGCATCGGCGTTGGTGGCAAGCAGTACACTGAGCTTGGGTTCGTCTTGGAGAAGAGCTTGAGCTTCGTCACCTTGAACAAGCTTGCTTGGTGATGCACGGAAGAAGAGACCCGTCTCATCCACCGTGTATACGTCACTTGGGACGTACTCTCGCAACACATCTTGAATCTGTTCCAGCGTGAGGTCCATGGACACAGGCGGCAGCATGTAACCAGGCTCCAAGGCATTCGACAGACCCATCATACCACTGCCATCACCACCTACGAGAGACGCTGGATCACCATGACCACCTGGTACGCCATGACCCCCAGCACCGGGTCCCCCATGGTGAAGCCGACCGTCCATGGCACCAGCATTGCCACGCTTGATGAGCCCATGACGTGCTTTGAACGATGCCAGCCATCCATTCGAAAAGCCCAGTTTTCCATCCAATCCCATTTGTTTCGCCAATTCCCGACCTTTTTGTTTGATCATATCACCCGTGATCGTCCCTTTGTTCTGTCGTTCCATGACCCAATTGGCCAGCACTTGATCAAAATGTGCATGTTTCGTAGGACGAATGGTCTTCCGTTCCGATCCAAGTACACCACCAATGGCATCTTTAAACAAATGTTCATTCTTGAGAATATTGGACATGGTCGGTTGCGTTGGTGCTTTCTTGAGATTAAATTCGAGCTTGGCCCATCGACACAAATCTTTCTGTGTAATTTTGGGGGTCGAACGATGCTTTTCACAGATACGACGTTTCTGTTCAACCGTCAGGTTGCCACCACCTTCCGCTCGACGCTTGCGTGACGGCTTCGCCGTGGCCGATTGTCCATCGTCGTCAACGCCCAAGACACCAGTATTGGGTGGTGGCATGGCGCCATTCGTGCCGTACAGTTGCTGTTGTTGTTGGGGCATAATACCAGCGTTCGCAAGCCCGGCGGCGTTTGCGGCAGCAGCTGCGGCAGCATGTTGCTGTTGATGAACATGGAGCTGCTGAGCCGTGAGCGGCGCAGTATTAGGACTCGAAGGTTTCTGCATCATGGTGCTAGGGAATAAATTCCGACGAGGTACAAGTTTTATGAGACCACGACCCCGACTTTTTTGTTCTCCGCTCCCCACGACTGTGAAAAGAGAGGAGGGGAGAAGAAGAACTGACGAGCGGAGGTGAGCGAAAGGGCGGGAACTTTAATGTTCCACCAATCAAAGATTGGGTTCGAGGGGTTGCAGGATATGATTGGTGGATTTGAAATGGAAGGTACTGTAAACTATCCCAATAGAAGGCTGTCAAGAGTACGAATCAGGTGAGCACTTCGAATCAGATAGACAGTGAAAGGGCTTTTACATGTACTGATTTGATGCACATAGTTAAAATTTGAACACAATTCAAAATACGCGCGCAAATGCAGTCCATGACCTCTTATGATTGGCTAAAATTGTTTTTGAAATCGGAATGATGGCATATTTTCCGGAATGGTGGTAAGAAACCGCCCTCTATTTCGAATCGAACCAAACCAAACGGCTGATCCTAGCGCTTGTCAATTGCAACACATTTGAATTTGCTCTGTGGAGATCATTCCACCCCGTCTTCATCATGGTCCCAGAGAAGCAATGGCGTGAAGAAGGACAGAATGTCGACAAGCGCACGGCCCGTAAGATCCATGCGGAGCTCTTTCAACAGACGATCCGAGAGATTCGTCAAGTGTATTTGAAAGAGTTTCAAGCGCGTCAGTCCAAAGACGAACCGGAAATTGGTTCGGATCAAATTCATGTTTACGTTCGTAAACGTCCTGTGTTGCCCCATGAACGTGCCAATCATGAATTTGATGTGATTTCGTCCATTGGCCTTCGGGAAATTGTGATTCACGAGTGTAAAATGTACAGCGACATGCGCCACAAGTACATCACATCGCATCATCAACGTTTCTCACGATGTTATGATCATAACACCGACACTGAAACCGTGTACGAAGAAGCTGGGAAACCACTAGTGTTGCACGCCATGAGTGGTGGCAAGTCGGTCTGTATGATGTACGGTCAAACGGGTTCGGGCAAGACGTATACCATGAGCGGTATGTTTGAATTTATTGCTGAAGATTTGTTTACCGAAGCTGTGGGGGATGTCAACTTTGATGTGGCGGTTAGTGCCATTGAGATTGTTGGGAGCAAGTGTTTTGATCTCCTGAGTGATCGCTCCAAAGTTATGGTTTGTGATGATGGTGAAGGAAACACGAATCTCCTCAACTGCTCCGAGACCTCCGCAGACTCGACGAATGCATTGCTGAATGTACTGGAAGAAGTCAAGTCACACCGTGCCACCGAAGCAACCAATGTCAACGCACAATCGTCACGATCGCATTTGGTCGTGTACATCAACTTGCGCGACCGAAATCGCGATCTCTATGGACAGCTCGTGCTGCTGGATCTTGCCGGTAGTGAACGCAACGAAGATTCGTTTCATCATGACGCGGCGCGACGCAAAGAAACTGTTGAGATTAATAAGAGTCATCTGGCATTGAAAGAGTGCATTCGTGCGATTGGCAGCGAAGATACGACCGGTTATGTGCCGTACCGCGCTAGTACGTTGACTCGGATTTTAAAAGACTGCTTGTGGAGCAAAGAGTCGCGTGCGAGTGTGATTGCAACAATCTCGCCACTGTCTGTTGACACAGAACATACGCTTCACGCCCTTATGTGTGCTGGTCAAATGTTGGAGGAAACGCCACTCGTTCGCACCGAGAAGACTGATGTGAAGGAGCACATTGAGCAAACGGAACAACCCATCGTGGCGATTCGTGAGTGGGACAATGCCATGGTCCGCAAGTGGATTTGTGCCCAACGCAAAGGATCCTTTGAGAAGTACAATGGCAACATCAACACGTCCCTCGATGGTCGCATGCTCGTGCGGTTTACCGTCGCGCGTTTCTCTCAAATCTGCGATGGAAATGCTGCTGATGCGGGTCATTTGTTCAAGGCCCTTCGTGATGAAATGACAAACCAAGAAAAGATGCTTAAGGCCAAGCGTGAGCGCATCGTAGCACGTAAAGGTCCCAAAGCCGGAATGCATCGTGATTGAGACAAGATCGATGCAGTTCTTGAGCTCTGGAGTCAATTTCGTTGATTTCTCTAAGCTGCTTTATTTGAAGCAAAGTGCTTTGTAATCCATGTGATGCCAGCGTAGTGAAACTCCTCCCACAGCAACCTCTACTTTCGAAATGAGTAGAACAATACTTAAGGAAAAAATCGCTGAAAGAACGTAAGCATGATGCAACGCCTTCAAGGATCTTCGTAGTCGAGTCTGGTGACAGGAGTCTGCCTGTAGGCATTTGCATGATGAGATGAGCCTGAAGCGTAGCAAGCTGAGCATGAATAGCAGCGAATTGCTGTGAGGCATTGGGTGCTAGCATCACCCACGCTACGTGACGTGACCACCTGCCACTGGT
>JAADWU010000613.1:0-10867 GCA_023336255.1 Pythium graminicola | reverse complement strand
CAAAGACCATCATTGTCATTGTGCTCATGCACCATGAATCATGGCTGAAACCAGGATTGCTCTCATACAGGGTATGGTGTGGGATGTTTAGTGACTCCCCTCATGGTCGGCAAACATGCACATCCTATCCCAAGTGCAAGGAATGCGACAACGTGGAAAGTTGCGTGGAAGGTTCCCAACTGCAACGCTGGACACGAAGTGGATGCGATTTGGGTGCTCAATTACACCTAAAATTAATGTTGTCATATCCCAAATTTAAGTGACCGACATTCTACCTGAGATGAATGTTTATGATTGGTCAAAATCTCTTCGATAGGTCCAAAGGGTCATAATCCCATCGTCCAACCAGAATTCGTTTGCCTTCCTACGTAATCAGAAGGATGGGCACGAAACCTCCATCGGCGGCATGATCATTACGGTAATGGTCTCTGCAGCAGAGTCTGTTGCCTGGTTGGTCACTGACCAACCAGGCAACAAAGACAAGTGAGGGGGAAGTGCTGTCAAAGAGTCGAACTTTGACTGGTCCATGATGGACCGGTTAGACTCGTACCTGCGAAGGTCATCCAACGAATCTGGTCAAAAGGTAGGTTGTACTGGATCAATTACGTTCGCATTGAGTGTGTATCTTCACGTGTCCGTTTCATTCTAAAAAATGGTCACCATCCTATGTTGACACGACCCCATCACAATATGCTGCTTCGATGCACTTCGGCAAAATCAGCGCGCCTTCTGTTTCCATCCACCATAGGATAGTGCTAAAGCTCACTGCCATTGGATTGGATATTAATTGTTAGGGGTAGGTAAAGGATCATAATCACTCCTAGTTTGGGTAAGCTGGAAGTCGAATAACGACAGAAAAACAAGCATGGGTTTGATGTTGATGGAATCTTCATCGAGATGGTCCCAACACCTGGCGGGTTTTTCTGTCGGAAGTTTTGAGCCCTCTATTTGGACCATATTCGTCCGCCGCGTCGTCACAGCTCTGATGTCCGGCGATGGATCTTCAAGCCATTCCCGATTTTTCCGGTTCTAGCCCACGCGACCTCCGCTCCGCCGCTCTCCTCCTCCTCCTTCTCTTCTGTAAGGCGGTGGAATCTTTCTCCACCGCTCCGCTCGTCCGCGAATTTCCTCCCGTCCGCTACAATGTTGCCGATCACGCAGTTCCCACGTCGTTTCCCGACTGCGCACAAGCGCGTCTTACTGGCCGCCGCCCGTGCCTCCGCCGCCTCTACCAATGGCTCCTCCGCTCCGCTTAGATCCTCCATGCTCCAAGTGCGATTGGCGTCCTCCTTGAGCGCCATCTCGAGCTCCTTCACGCCTCGTGAAGAGCTCAAGACCTCTCCGCTTCCCTCCTCCTCTTCTCCCCTCGGTCACGTCCGCGATGTTCAAACCAAGGCGTCGTCCTCTGTGACTCCTCGTAATGGTATCACGTCGCAAAGCCACACATTTACGACGGCTGCATCCGCTGCGATGGACGATGATGATGACGATGACCATCTCTACGGTCCTCGCGACGACGACTGGTACACGACGTCTCGTGATCCACGCCACGATGCCACATTCCCTGGCAAAGATCCTGTCACTGGTCGTCTTCATTCGATTGCCATGCCAAATCTCAAGACCTGTACGCGTCAAGAGATGCTCGATTACTTTGACAATACGTGGGCATTGACCGATGCCTTGTTTGCAACGTTGCAAGGCACCCATGCCTTCATGACCGCTCCTCCCCATCAACTACGTCATCCGCTTATCTTTTACTATGGTCATCCAACGTGTTTCTTTATCAACAAACTTGTGGTCTCGGGTCTTGTCCAAGCGCCATTGAATCCGTACTATGAACAAATCTTTGAAGTTGGTGTCGATGAAATGCGATGGGATGATATGTCCAAGAACGAGATGGAATGGCCCAGTGTCAGTGATGTCACGGCCTATCGTCACAAGGTGTATTCAATTGTTCGTGACCTTATCGAAACCCATGAAGGTCTTGAAGATAACCACGCACCAATTGATGAATCGAACCAACTCTGGGCTTTGTGCATGGCCCTTGAGCATGACCGCATTCATCTCGAGACGTCGTCGATGCTGATGCTTGAACATCCAGTCGAGTTCTTTGCCAAGTCGGACTTGTTGCCAGACTACCATGAAAGTGCCTACCGCACAATGCCCTCGACCAAGCGTCCGACTGTCGGTATCGATTACCCCACCAATGAAATGCTTCCAGTGCCTGCAAGCACGGTGACCATCGGCAAGCCCCGTGACTTCCCAACATTCGGTTGGGACAATGAGTATGGCTACAAGGAAATTGAGGTCCCGGCGTGCGAAGCATCCAAGTTCCTCATCTCGAACGGTGAATTTTATGAATTTGTTTCGAGTGGTGGGTACCTTGAGCCTTCGTACTGGAGCCAACTGGGTTGGGAATGGCGATGCTTCCGTAACACCAAGTGGCCTCAGTTTTGGGTGCCCAACGGTCCATCAGGGAGCCATCAATACCGTCTCCGTGCCCTCTTTGATGTCATTGACATGCAGTGGGATTGGCCAGCTCAAGTCAACTACCATGAAGCCAAAGCCTTTTGCAAGTGGAAGAATGAATGTGATGGCAATACTGATCGTGTTGTGTACCATCTCACGACCGAACCGATCCATCAGCTCTTGCGTGACGACAAGGATCGTGCAACCAACACCATGAGCGACGATGTACTCACAGTCAAGACCAAGATGGCCGATGAAAACGGTAAGAACGTCAACTTTTCTCACGCTTCGTTCACGCCTGTGAACGCCATGTCCCCCACTGGAACGGGTTTTCACGATGTGATGGGCAATGCGTGGGAATGGTGTGAAGACGTGTTTAATGCACTCCCTGGTTTCAAGTTGCACAAGTACTATGATGACTTTAGTGCGCCGTGCTTTGATGGCGAGCACCAGATCATCATGGGTGGTTCGTTCATCAGCACGGGTGACAATGGTGCGTCCAAATTTGCACGTTACCACTTTCGTCCACACTTTTTCCAACATGCTGGATTCCGAGTCGTTGCCCAGCCGGTGGACCAAGCGACCCAGAGTTACACACTCGCAACGACGTGTGTGAATGCGCCAGGACCGTACACCAACACAAACCCGTACCGTTCGAGCGTGACTATGTCGTTGGCCGAGGGTGCGGATGACCATACGCCATTGTTTGACGAGATTTACCGCAAGAGTGAGAGTGTGCTTGAGCACTTTATGCAATCAATTGGTGATGCCAACGCGACGATGCTCGTCCGTAATGGACCCGAAGGCGCAGCCAAGCTCAAGGACCAACTTCAGCGTGGCGACGTTATGGTGGTCTTGGCCGACGACGACGAAGCCCACCTCTCGACGCAGCTCGCGGGCGAATTCTCGCTTGTGCACCGTGGCGCTGTACCAGTGTTTACGAAGGATAGTGAAACAGCGGCACGCGTGGCGATTCAGTCGGCCACCGCGTGGAAGAAGCTCTAATTGTTTTCCATTGCTGAAGGTAGCTTTTCTCTATGAATCGATATATATGTATCCATATCAACAAACACGAACGTATCACTTCAACGTCCAGTTGTCCTGATCTTGCGCCCAAAAATAACGACAGTCACGTGCCTCGTGTTCTGATACGCCACACTTGCTAGCGATCCAAACGATCCTGATCCTCCGTGAGGCTGTAGCATCGGCGCTGGTCTGCTCAGTCACCAGGCAACGCATCGCATCCCAGCCATCACCAAGATGAAGGGTTCGATGCTCAAGCGCTCGACGCGCAAACAGCCCAAGCGATCATCGCCGTCCAAAGTGTTGTTCCAAGATCCTGTGGGTCATACACTACCACCATCGCTCTCCCATTTTCGTTGGAATGTGGACAAAGTCGAACGCAAACTGCAGGAAAAAATTCAAGAAAAAACCAAAATTGCCGGGAATTTCGTTTATCAACAAGCCTATCGTTTGCTTGAATGTACCCGTGGCGAAGGCATTGATTTTGCTTCGTTTCGGGAGCAATTACGTATCAAATTTGGGATCATTCTAGACGATGCCGAGCTTCAACTCTTGTTTGACAAGTATGATGAAGATCATAATGGCACCATCGACTTGAATGAATTCATTCGACGGGTCTTACCACCGGACTATCATTATGGTCGTCAATGGTTTGAACTCAGTCAACAAGAGAGCGAAGAGAAACAAGCGGTCCTCAAACGTGAGTCTCGCAATGAATTCCTCTTGGGGACAGGTGTCGTCCGGGACGATCTGGACAATACCGGCGAGACATCGAATTGGACCCTGGAGACCTTGCTCAAGCAAATTCAAATTAAAGTGGTTCAGAAAACCCCCAGTGGGGACGATCAATACCGTCGTGCTTTCAAAATGTTACGATCGGGACGAGATCAAGGTATTCGAATGCGAGAATTACGCAACAATCTCAAGACCAAATTTGGGATTTTCGTGAGTGAAAAACAAATGAAAGATTTGTTTGCATGCTTTGACAAGGACGGCAGTGGGGAGATCGATTTACAAGAATTTCTTCAGTTTGTCGAACCACCAGCGTATCCTGGGAATAGTAAAGTTCCTCGTGGTCTCTGGACTGAAGATCCGGACGATGAGACCACACCGGACGAATTGGTCTCCGATACCCCAGTCCCTGAACCTGTGGGTCATGCAGACCACGATGTCGACACGGACACAACGCACTGTTGTCAGTACCATGAGCACCACCATCGGCATGAGTCCAACGATGCACCGGTGGAGCCACCAATGCCATCTCGACTCGGACCTTCAACGTCGACCAAGAATGTGATCAAGAAAGAACGCCCGATGAGTGCTAATCCCAAGAAACAAGCCCTTTTGAAACAGCGTCGGGAGCAACAAACAGCATCTACGACCCAATTGCTGGAGCGACATTTGCGAGAGGCGGACGTACCGATGCCAACGCCAATCCAAGGTCGACACTCTGTGACGAAAGCCACGCAGACACGTCGATTGACCATGTCGATGGCTGATATACACGCCGATCAAGCACGTCCAACCACTGCGGATGCTGCTCGCGGCTATGATGATGACCGTAGCTCGGTGCGTAGCAGTGAATCGAGCGGAGGAAATACACTTCGTCCTCGGAGCGCTGGGAGCGTCGCCGGATCCGCTCTTTCGACGACGTCAAGTGTGCGTGGGGCGTCCTACATGCGTCGTCCCTCGACCCCACAGCATTTGCGTCAAAAGTGTCTGGAATCCCGTCTTGCTGGGGTCACGGGAGCGTCGACGACCGACGTCAAGCCGATCAAACGCGCGACCGCCGTGTCAACGAAATCTACGCCCAGTCGGACGACCCAAGGCATTGCAAAACCACGACGGCTTTCGTATGAAGACGACCCCGTGGAAGAGACCTTGTACGATGCCCCACGCATCGTCCGCGTGCATCCCAAGCAACAGGATGTTCGACCCTACTCGCAAGGTGGTCGCGTCCTCTTGCGAAACAAAGTGAGTTCGGCCGGATGTCGATAAACGACTTAGGTAGAGAGACTATAAGATGACAGGACGACCATGACATGGTCGTGATATATATAAGGCTTTCTGCAAGATCGTAAAAAGCTCGTAACTATGATACACGACGTAATCCTCTAATCCAGTGGAGGGTACGAGTGTGAGGGGCGGGGAGGGAGGAGATGGTTCATAAGACAAGAAACAACGACACACGAGAGATCGACCACTTAGTACGGTGTGCTTCCACTGCACTCGGAATCCACATCCGTCGTGGTTTCATCATCATCATCGTCGTCTTTGCAATCGAGTGGATCTTCTTCATAGACACAACCGAGGGCACAGAACGAGGCATATTTGAGGCGGTTCTTGACCATAATCTCCGAGAATTCGGGTCGTCGTGCAATAGATGCGACCAATTGCGGATCATTAGCAAAAGCATTGTCAACTTGAACAGCACTTTGCTCAGGTACACCCATCCCATTGGTTTCAAGGAGGTACGTAATATGCGTAAACCCATTGCGATTGGCGACGTCAAAAGGCGTTTCTTCACGGACATTGGGCATTTCCGGATCGGCTCCAGCCGTCAGGAGGAGGTAGGTCGCACGATAGTGACCTTCGCTGCAGGCAAAGTGGAGTGGCGTGTTGCCTTCCCGGTCTTCAGCATCAGGATCTGCACCCTTGTCGAGCAAAAGCTCTGCAACTTCAGATGCACCGGCGCGACAGGCAAGCATGAGCGGCGTAAACATCCGTGGGGAGGTCACAGCATCAACTTGCGCCTTGTGGGCCAACAACATGTTGACAACTTCGGTGAATCCGTTCTTGGCAGCGACATGCAACGCTTGAAAACCCGTGACATGTTGGGCCAAATCAACACGTGCGTTATGGGCCAACAAGATCTTGACGACGTGTTCACGGTTCTTTTCACATGCGAGGTAGAGAGGCGAGAGACCTTCGGAGGTGACGGCATTGACATCGGCACCACCACGTTCAAGAAGCACAGTCAAGATTTTGTGATGGCCACGCGATGCGGCAATGTGCAACGCAGTCTCACCGGCGGCAGTGCGCGCGTGGACGTCGGCACCAAGCGCGAGCTGCTCGAGGACATCCGCGTGCGCGCCACGCGTCACGGCATCCAGCAGTTTCTTGCGAGATTTCGTACGACCGACATGTTTCAGCTCGGCAAGTTTATGGCCAAAGAATTGCCACACACGCGAACGTGGAAGATCATGCTTGGTGGACGGCACAAGGGCCGTGGTAGAAGTAGACGAGATCCTGTCGAGCGCCATAATGGTTACTGAGACAAAAGAGCTGGTCGTGAATAGCGATTATTGATCGCTGGGATAGAGAAATACGCAGCCCACGTCTAAACGTCGGACGCTGGTTAGGGAGTAAGACAGATAATAACACGAGTCACAATTTGCTTGGGTGCTGTCTAACGAGTCGCGGCACGTCTAAAAAAACGAGCGAGCGCGAGCTGTAAGAGACCGACGGCAAGTTCTGGACTGGCGTTTGTGGGGTTTAGACGGGGAACCGACGAAATTCAATGAGCGGAGGGTAGTGCAGACCAGATGGTGGAGAAAGCTGATGCGGAATTTCGAAAGGACGACGCGTCACACCTAGAGTTGACCACGTGGATAGAGTAGTCTTGTGGGATGGATGCGACAAATGCTGGTAGCGCGGCTGAGGCCGCAGTTATAGAGAGAATCAGCAAATGGACGAGCAGTCTATCCAGCACCACGCGGTACTGTTGCTCCAAACCAGCACCAAACCGAGAACAAGGTGGTTAAAATGTTCCTCCTGTGATCCTATGTAAGTAGGGTTCAGATGGGTGAAGGTGTGTACTCGCCCAGAAAACCAGAGGGTGCAGAACAATTCCTTGCGTTTTGTTCTTTTCTTTCTTGCCGTGAGAGTCTGGCCAGCCGGTGGACGGAACATCACGGAAAAACATCCGGAATGTTGCTGAGCTTGAAACTTCGAACAGACGACAAACATCAAGTAAAATGTATGGCTGACGGGAAGGAAACGACAAGAAGCCAGCGCAATCGCACGAAAATCATTGCGATGAGGAGGCGGTATCCGGAGATTTCGACTCACGTCCGGATAATTATTTCAAGAACAACTGGATCTTGGACGGACATTTCTCCATTCACCAGGCACATTTTTCCATCAGCTGTGCTCGAGCGGAGAAGCGTGCATATTGAGTGATTGAAGTATCTATGGATCTAAACCAGAAAAGAATATTGTTGAGCTTCTATCATATACGCATGTCCGCTTCGTTACACGTATGCGCACTGAGACACAGCAAGCACTCGCAGAGCGTCAAGGAAAATGCCAGATTCTAGAGTCTGGGAACCCACTATGTTCGGCGGTATCACGTTTTCACACGAGTGACTGTGTTGAAGTTAATATCGACATCTTCGACAATTACGACGGTCCATATTAGATTGGGTCATTCATCAACCCACTCGAATGGCTGCGCCACGTTGGGCAAAACACTTGATGCGCATGGCATCGTCGTCCTATACCACGGACGGCAAGGCCGTTGCGCGACTCTCCATCGCGCCCATGGTGAGCTTACTTACGACCAATTGCTTCGGATGGTAAGCGGTCCTGACGGTAGATATTTGTGCAGTTAGACTGGACCGACCGTCATTACCGATTCCTTATGCGCCTCATTACCAAGCGCACACTGCTCTACACGGAGATGCTCGTGGACCAAACGGTATGCTATTGCAGTCTATCGCATGTAAAGTCACGTGGATCTAACGTCCTCGGGTTTGCAGTTAGTCCACCAACAACACAACCTACCCTACTTTCTTGGCCATAGTGCTGTTGAGGCACCACTGGCCATTCAGCTGGGTGGTAATAGCATTGAAGATCTCGGATGTATGTAGCCATTTGAATGCGTTTATCGTTCGCTAACCAAGCGACTAACGAGCTGTAATGACCAGTGGCTGCATCCATTTGCACTGAGTACGGTGGCTTTGCCGAAATCAACCTCAACACGGGCTGTCCAAGCTCTCTGGTATCGAGTCGTTGCTTTGGGGCTCGATTAATGCTAGATCCCGAGCGTGTGCGTGATATCTGTCAGAGCATGATCCATCGGATTGCCGCCCACACGTCTAACGACGACCAACCACGACCTGAAGTCACCGTCAAGTGCCGAATTGGCGTCGACGACCACGACTCATATGAAGAGCTCACCCAATTTATCACGACCGTCTCAGATGCTGGAGTCACCCACTTTATCATTCATGCCCGCAAGTGCTTGCTCAATGGACTCAGTACCCATGACAACCGTACGATTCCACCTCTCAAATACGACTGGGTCTATCGACTCAACGAGGATTTTCCCCAGCTTCAGTTCACACTCAACGGTGGCGTCCAGAGTATTCAACACGCCAAGGAACTATTAGATACGACCAACGTCGATGGTATCATGATTGGCCGTGCGGCATACAACAATCCATGGAACTTTCGTGATGCCGATCGACTGATATTCGGAGAAGCCCAGAACCCCAACTTGTCGCGACGTGAGATTGTCGCACAGTACCTTGATTATGCCGAAGAGATGCAACAGAAGTGGGGTCACGCCGAACCAAAGCTACCTCATCCCTATATCATGCCGACATCGTTGTTGATGAAGCCACTACTCGGTCTCTTTACGTACGTCTAGTTCAGACTCCTTCTCTCGTACAATACTGACTTGTTGTATGGACAGAGGTGAATATGGTGGCAAAGCATTTAAGCGACGCATTGCAGACCGTTTCAATCGCAAAGACCTACCGAAACCATTGATCCGTGAACTGATTGAGCATGCACTCATTGCGATCCCCGACCACGTGCTGGACGCTCGAGTGGAAGATGAGCTCACGGAGGAGCCCGAGGAGCAAGTCGCCCCATAGACACAAGGGAGAATGTAAAGTACGACTTCGTTTGATCAACTTATGATCGGCAGTAGAGCCATGAACAACGACCCTGAGTCATTCGTTTAGTAAAGATACACTTGGGGCGTCATATAGTCGTCTCCAAACATGTGCCGTAGGTACTCGTCCGGTTTGTTGGGGCATGGGAGCTCATAGGCAGCATAGTAACAGCGACCAAGCGGGTAGATCCAGTCGTACGGAACGTTAAACGCCTTTGGTCCATAGTCGCCTTCGACTCGAGGACACCTTACGCAGTTGGTGAACGCACCAGAGGCATACGGTCCCACATATGGTTGATTCGAATCGTCAACCAAGTCAAAATACACAAAGAAGTCGACAAACAATGTGGACTCTCGATGGACTACACGCACAGGCAGTTCAATCGACCGCGTTCCTGCGTGATGTACACTGCTGTCATAGACGTGAAGTGAGTATGCCGATGGAAACAAGACTCGTGTCGTCTTGAGGATTTCATATCCTCGCTCATCAATCCCTATATCGGCGTCTTGATCAAATGGAATCACATTCTTGTGACGTACAGCGCCAAGTAATGTGCCACTATCGAGAAAATACGTGATGTTGAGTTTGGTAAACATGGCGGAGGTTGTGAGCGTGAGGTCAATAAGAATACGTTGCACTTCAGTACGCGTGAAACACCGTACCGGGGCACGCAACGAATATTCCACGTGATCACGCCCAAATTGAACGCACGACTCGTTGTATTTGAGTGCGAGTGGTTGATCAAGCACCGTGTTGGAGCGACTCTCAGGCTCAGTACGCTTGTCAACGAGGTACAAAGCCACGAGTTCATTCGTGGTAGGGTCCAGAAACTCTTCCTGGAGTACAATCCAGTCGACCAATTCACCAATCTGCACGAGTACAAATGCTATGATCGCCGCTATGGAAACGAGTCGCCAAATTGTGTGTCGGTAGACGAGTGGGACTTTGGTCTTCATGGTTTGCTGAAGCTGTTGTGGATTCTGAAGCAAAACGATAAATACTTGACACTCGTAGAATGAGGATTGGGAATGGTGTCATGGATACAGACGAGTTGTGGTTTGCAAAGTTTGATACTGGACTGGAGCCGTGGACGGACCAAAATTCCACCACGTCATTGGATGAGAGTGCAGTCGTTCAACCATCCCAGGGATCGATCCAGAGGAGTCAGGTCCTGACTGTATGCACTGACCACTTATACGGAAGTCAATTGGCTCCGTTTACTGACGTATTTCAGTGCAGCTTTCAAAACACTGATCCATAAACTAAATTACTGTAGTTGTACTCACGATGAACGTGCTGGACGCTCGAATGGAAGATAAGCTGAGTGAGGAGTTGGACGCGCAGATCTCCCCTTAAAAACAAGGAGTGACTAGAACTGTTGATGATATTTCTATATTGCGCTACACGTTGCATTGCGTGCGTTTTCTTCCTTTTGTAACTCTTGCTGTGCTTCCCACTCGGCTAGGAACGCT
>JAADWU010000612.1:0-10875 GCA_023336255.1 Pythium graminicola | reverse complement strand
TGCGGAAAACGTCAAAATTGCCACGCGCAAGGGCAATCCAAACCCGTACGAAAGCAAAACCTCCGCAGCACTCTACGTCAACTATGGCAACTTTATCGACTCGGTGTTTTTGCAGCTCAACCACACAGTTGCGTTGTGTTACGAGATCGAAGGCGAGAGCTTCACTGAACCAGAACGTCTTATTCGTCCGGAAGCTTTTCCAGTCTTCCAGGGCGTGGTACAGTTTGCCAAGGAACTCGATGCCTACTACAAGGGCCTGTAAGGTTCTCAAACCACAAGCGGTCGACCAAATCTGATTAACGCGCACAGAAAGGTCGTAGGGGTAGTATGTAATGGCAGGTAATATGCGTGAAATCCCAAATCTACAAGTTAGCAAATTTCCATGTTTTAGCAAATCAGTTTTTCACTTTTTATAGTTTTAGGTTCAAACAGCCATTACTTTTTGTGATGATTCACAAACCGCAATGCCAGGAGCGCAAGTGCACGGAAAACAACCGTGAAGATGTAGAGAATCGCGACGTCACGCCACATGGTGCTTTCCTTCATCTGGAAAACGTTTTCCATGTAGAACTTGAGTGTTGCCCCAGCAAATTTGGCGGGAGCACCTTGGAGGACTTTACAACCAGGTTCTGGTCCCCCTGGCTTTGGACACAGCGAGAACATTCGAGCAGCGAGGGCGGAGATCGTATACGATGGTGGTGCAATGTAATGGATCCACTTGTACACTGTTGGGATCTTGTACGTTGGCGGGTTAAAACCGGTAAAGAGTAGGAACACTGAACTGAGAAGGGATCCGAGGGCAGCAGCGACCTTGGCATTGGAGACCGTGTACACTAAGAACTGGGCCATGTACACTTGCATGAGCAAGTGGAGTGACACGACGAGCCAATAGAAGATAAAGTTGGCATGACCTTCAAAACCCACCAGTGGAAACAAAATACCCGTGAAAATGAGACCCGAAATCAAGACGAATGGAAATTCCGACACCGTACTTGCGATAAAGTACCACAAGGCATTGTATGTCTGGGATTCACGCTCACGGTAAAACGATGCCCGTTCGGCCGCCGCAACCGGTACGGCACCGTTAAATGCAACCAAGCCAACGAAAATGGAGCTCAAGAAGATCATACCAGCGCCAGCATTGGCGCCACGATACTTCTCAAAGTTGGTATTGTGGTACATGACACCAAAGAATGTCGCGAGGATCGCACTGAACAACATACGCGCGAGATCGTACGTTGGTGTACGCCAGTGCAGACGTAATGACCGCTTCAACAGCGCACCATACTGGGTCATTGCACCAGCTGCACGTTTCGTGTCGTACTTGATCTCTGGTAAGAACGGTGACGGCCGTGTGACGCCATCTTGATCCAAATCTTCTTCCAACAAACGACACTGGTCACTAGTTTCAAAGAACGTGGCAAAGTCAATGGGAACTTTGGCAATGGGATCTTCCGTAGATTGACGGCGCTTGTGGCGGGCATGGTGTGACTGTGCATCAAGCGCGTTAAGAACCCACGTTGCAGGGTTATGACCAGACTTGAGTGGTTCAATATCAGGAACACTGGCAAAGTACTCAATAAACTTGGTCGCTTCCTCGCCGATCTGTCCGAAAAATGCCATTTGACCACCTCGCTGCAACACAAGTGCACTGTCAAAGAGACAAAAGATATCTGTGGACGGGCGATTCGCTGAACAAATCACCGTGCGACCGGTATCAGCGACCTTGCGGAGTCCGTTCATGATCACCATTGCCGATCGACCATCCAGACCTTTCACGGGATCATCGACAAACAACAAGCTAGGCGACGCCGCCATTTCCACTCCGATGGTCAATCGCTTGAGCTGTTCTTTGGACGAACCACGAATAATTCGGTCGGCAATATTGCGCAATTCGAGCAGATCAATACATTCTTCGACGTGTACAAACTTTTCAATCTTGGAAATTGTCGCGTCTTGTCGTAACAAGGCAGAAAACTGCATGGCTTCACGGAACGTTGCTGAATCCGAGTGAATATCCAATTGATCACAGTAGCCAACACACCGACGGAGCGCTAAATCCGTTGCAGGGTACCCATTGAGAAAGATATCCCCGCGGAGTTTGCCCGTACGTCTGCGTCCAGCAATCACATCCAGCAATGTCGTTTTGCCTGTACCACGTGCCCCGATTACTGCTGTCATTGTGCCTGGGAGAGCAAAGCCAGCGACATCACACAACAAATCGGTGTCTTCGTTGCCGTCACCACTGGACACTGGGACAGAATACCAAAGATCCTGAAAAGCCAACGTTACAGGAACAAAACCACTGCATCCGTCGCGCGGAATCGTCAGTGTGAGCTCTTGTTTTTCACGTTGTGACCCACTGCGCGAGGCCACTGTCTTGTTGGCATCAGTGTGCAGCACATAACCATCCATGGCTTCACCTTGATCTTCTTGAATCGTACTCATTCGGCGCTTTGCCTGTTTCTTGACGGCCTTCAAATCCAACCCCACCGCTAGTGTATCTTCTGGTGTTTCGAATCGCTTGAATTCAAGGAGTAGATATGCCAAAAACATATAGACAATGTATGCTCCGACAAAGAACATCCACGCACGGTAAACCCACGCTGTGTTGTCATCGAGATCAAATGCCGCAAGACTGTTTTTTGCCATTGTGCGCTTGAACACCTTGCAGTAGTCAACGCCCTTGTACTCACACACTTGATACCGTGGCGAAGCATATTGATTCACAGCAAGTGCTCGAATACACCACGCGATCGGATTAATCCAATAGAGCCAATGGAAAAACTTCGGCAAGTTCGATTTGGCGATCAAGAAACCACTCAGCAACGTGAAAATGAGGATCCAGATCGCACCAAGACCTTGTGCGGCGCTTGCGTTTGGTGCTGCCGACGAGAGTAGGAAGAAGAACGCCGTGAAGCACATTTGGCACAAGAACAGAGTGAAGAGGAACTTGATAAAATGCTCCGCCACACTAATGTACCCGCCCATCCAGTACAGCATGCTGCCATACAAGACTGCCTCGAGAAGACACAGTGGAAACGACGAGACACACGAAGCAATTACGTACGATGACGTTCGGAAAAAGTTGGCACCGCGTTGCTTGTAGAAGACGGCACGATTCCCCATAAATTCACCAATTTGGGCGGCCTGTCCAAGCGACAAGAACATGCTGCACGAGAAGAGCAAACCAAGCACAAGCTGTGGGTTTGTGTCGAGAATCTGCCAAAACGTTGTACCGTAGAGCGCACCCATGAGCAACACCATAATCGTACGACCGATAATCAATGCTTTGTTGCGAAGTGCCAAGAGCATGTGACGACGGAGCAAAAGCGCGAGGTCTTCGAAGAAAGTTTGACGGAATTGTGATTTCTCGGCGGCCGTTGGAATATACGCTCCTTCGGGATGTTCGTGTGGTGTGTTCATGAACTGAAGTGCCGCTTGATGAATTTCTGATTGCTGAAAAACACTTGCAAATTCTCCAGGGGTCATTGGGACCATATCTGCTTTTGCCGTCATGTAAGCACGTTGTCGTGGCGTCCCAAGCTCGAGCAAAAAATCCGCAACATCTTTCCGCAGCGGACATTCAAATCCCAACTTCTTAAAATATGGGAGAACATGAATCCGTGGTCCATGGTACAGAAGATGACCATCGTTGAGTACCATCACATCATCAAAAAGTTCATACTCTTCAGGGGATGGTTGACTCAGCGATACGACGACTGTGCGATTGAAATTAATCGTCATACTGCGCAACGAATCCACAATCGCAAATTTCGCCGAAGGGTCCATTCCGGAGCTGATTTCATCGATAATTTCCACCGATTTCAAACCGAATGCCATTTCTCCAATCGTCAGTCGTTTTCGATCGGTGGGTGAAAGACCAGATTGTCCACCTTCACCAACAAGCATTTTCTTGGTCGCTTCCAGACCAAGTCGCTTGGCCACAACGTCCGGTGCGTGACGATGATGTGCTTTCATGGCCTCCAGTGCATTTTCTTGGCTTTCTTCATTGGTGGTTCCCGACAAGGCATTAATGAGCCAACGGGGCAAATCTTTACCCGCACAACACGCATGGGCAAACCGCAATGTCTCTTCGACAGTCATTCGACCGTAATGAATATCATGGCTATCAGAATAGGCAACGTATCGAGGCAACCGCTTTCCCAATTGTTCACGGGTCACACCATTGTAAGCAATTTCTCCCGTCACGTTGACGTCCTTAGAGATAGGAAACCGTCCACTCAACAGCTTCATCAATGATGATTTGCCGGAGCCAGGATCTCCCAGTACCAATGTCATGCGTCCCGGTCGAAAGACACCGGTGACCCCATGCAAAATATCTTTTTGGACAACATGTTGACGCGATAGTAAACGCTGAACCATTTTCTTGAGTGGGGTCAATAGGGTAGGGACTTGAAGAGTACTCCCAAATGCCGGTGGATAAATTGTAAACGTTGCTTGTACCGTGAGATCCCGAAAGCGTACATCCATCGTAGGAATTGGTGTTCCTAGAGCATCTTCTACAATTGCGGCCAGTCGTTCGTGCATGGTAAAATGCCCATCGGCCATTAAGCCATCAGCACTGGCAAACGTTTCTGGGGCAAGTGTGGGCGTGAGCATAGCCACCTCTTCGTCCTTGGAAGGCTTGGGTAGCATGGCAACATCGTCGTCCAGTTCATCGGCCATGCTGGAGCGACGACTGTTGAATCGTGGGAGCTGACGTTGCGTGATCACATCGGGATACGATGGGGCACGGGGCACCGGCGCAGCGTCCGTCATGGTGCTTAAGGTCTCTTTAGTAGGAAAGAGCAAGAGACCAAATGAGCGATGTGGAAGATGCGCCCGTCGCAGTGGACACCTAGTACCTCCTGTCGAAGACGATAGCGAGGAAGGAAACAGACCACTTACTGCAACGTCCGCCTGTCCATGCGTCGAGACTTGACGCGAGTCGACAGGTGCATACAGTGGTATCCAGTACCTATCAAATCTACCGTACCTTTACTAAATAATATTTATGGTAGATACCAATGAATATATGTACTACGTCCATTACTATTTCAACATTTAATACCCTTGGATATTTGATCTTTTTGCTGGTCTGAATCTTGACTGAACTCTTTATTGTGGTCACATGGAGTGTGTGCTCGTGACTAATATATCGCGACATGCTGTTTCTGGACCATAATGTTGGCTGCCATCCGAACACATCCAATCGGAAAATGTGGATCGTTTGCACTGGGTCCTTCCACTCTGGGTGCAAATCCACCCACACATTCAATACAGTAGATCAATGAGCATGATGCAGCGGATACATTCAACATGCAGCTGGTTCCATTGGATCCCAGATCCTTGTGGTGTCTGTGCGGCACGATCCCACCAGGACAAAGGTACATAGATGGTTGACAACGGTCGTCACATCATCCTGTGTAGGTTGGCCACTGCACGAAATGAATGCATTGACGTGTATTGGTCTCTACGATTGAGGGTGTCCTTGCAATCAAACACCAGTTGTTGGTCTCATTTTTTGCGATGATTTACGTACCGCAAGGCCACCAATGCCAACACACGAAAGAGGACCGTGAACGCGTAGAGAATCGCTACATCACGCCACATTGTGCTTTCCTTGAAGTGAAAGGATCCTTCAATGTAGGCTTTGAGGGTAGCACCAGCAAATTTGCCTGAAGAAGCTTGTAGCACTTTGCAGGCATGTTCGGGACCACCAGGGCCAGAGCATTGTGTGAAAACCCGTGCCGATAGAGCCGAGATCGTGTAGGTCGGTGGGGAAGAGTAATGAAGCCACTTGTATGCACTTGGGAGCTTGTATGTGGGCGGGTTGTAACCGGTATACAACAGAAAAATGGATGTGAGCAGGGATCCAATTGCTGATGCAGCCTTGGCACTTGGTAGTGTATAAGCGAGGAATTGACCCATGTACACTTGCATGAGCAAATGCAACGAGAGCACAAGCCAGTAGAAGATAAAGTTGGAATTCGATCCATCAAAGTGGACGAGAGGGAACAAAATGCTGGTGAAGATGAGACCTGAGAGCAACACGAATGGCAACTCGGACAATGTTGTCGCAAGGAAGTACCAGAGTGTGTTGTACGTTTCAGATGCACGTTCTCGATAAAATGGTGCTCGTTCGGCTACGGCAACAGCAACCGCCCCATTGAGAGCAATCAAACCCATAAAGAGGGAGCTCAAGAAGATTAAACCGACGCCAGTACTGGCCCCACGCATCTTCTCGTAGTTGGTATTGTGGTACATGACACCAAAGAACGTCGCCAGGATCACACTGAATAGCATTCGTGTGAGATCATACGTAGGTGTTCGCCAATGAAGACGAAGTGATCGTTTCAAGAGGGCACCAAACTGTGTGGTCACACGTGCTGCTCGCTTCGTATCGTACTTGACTTGTGGTAAGTATGGAGATGGTCGCGAGACACCGTCTTGATCCAAATCTTCTTCCAAGAGGCGACACTGGTCACTGGCTGCAAAGAAGTTGGCAAAATCAACTGTGGGTACAACAGCCAGATTCTCACCAATCACGCGTCGCTGGAGCCGCGGGCGGAGAACCTCAGACTCGAGCTCGTCAAGCACCCAGGTGACCGGGTTTTTCCCTGGCTTGAGTGGTGGCATACCTGGGACACTCGAAAAGAAATCAATAAATTTGGTCGCATCCTTGCCAATCTGTCCGAAGAAAGCCACCCGACCGCCTCGTTGGAGTGTGATGGCGCTGTCAAACAAATTGAAAATCTCGGATGTTGGACGATCCATCGAACAGATCACAGTACGACCAGTGTCTGCAACCTTGCGAAGGACGTTCATGATGATCATTCCGGAACGAGTATCCAAACCACACACCGGCTCGTCCACAAACAACAAACTTGGTGCCGCCGCTAGCTCCACTCCGATAGAGAGACGCTTGATTAGTTGCTTTGACGATCCACGAATGATTCGATCAGCGACATGTCGAAGCTCTAGCAAATCAATGCACTCCTCAACGTGCTGAAGTTTATCGGCCTGTATAATTCTTGCATCTTGACGCAATATTGCAGCAAACTGCATTGCCTCACGGAATGTCGCCGAATCGGAATGGACATCAACTTGGTCACAATACCCAGCACACCTCCGGAGGGCCAGATCCGTTGCAGGATATCCATTGAGGTAGGTGGTACCACGAATGGTACCAATAGTCTTGCGACCTGAGATCACATCCAATAATGTCGTCTTGCCCGCACCGCGTGCGCCAATCAATGCCGTCATTGTGCCTGGCAGAGCAAAGCCAGAGACATCGCATAGCAAGTCCGTTTCTTCACTGGCATCACCACTCGCCACGGGCATAGAACACCACAGATCCTGGAAACCCAAGGTCACGGGTACGAAGCCGCTACATCCTTGGCACGAAATTGTGAGGGTAAGCTCCTTCTGACCATCCATGACAGGCACTTGATGGTATGAGTCGCTATGCAGCTTGACTTCGCCAGCATTTGGTGTTATGGGATGTAGAACATAGCTGCCATGACCATCCACGTTTAGTGCATTCACGTCGTATGCTTCCTCAAACCGCTCCCGCTTTGCTTCTTTCTTCACTACTTTCAAATCCGAAGCCACTGCTACCGTATCTTCTGGTGTCTCATATCGTTTGTACTCGAGGAACAAGAACGACAAGAACATGAACACGACATATGCTCCAATGAAAAAGATCCACGAACGATAGACCCACGCCGTGTTGTCGTCGAAATCGAATGTTGCGAGACTGTTCACCGACATTGTGCGCTTGTATACTTTGCAGTAGTCAACACCTTTGTACGTGCATACTTTGTACTGCGGTGCCGTGTACTGGTTCACAGCAAGCGCTCGAATGCACCATGCAATTGGGTTGATCCAATAGAGCCAATGGAAGAACTTGGGGATGTTCGTCTTAGTGATCAAGAAGCCGCTCAATAGAGTGAAGACCATAATACAGACGACAGAAAGTCCTTGTGCTGCACTCGCATTTGGTGCTGCCGACGAGATTAGGAAGAAGAACGCCGTGAAGCATTTTTGAGTCAGGAAGAGCGTGAAAAGGAACTTGACAAAGCGTTCCACAATGTTGACATACCCGCCCATCCAATACAGCAAACTGCCATAAAGAATAGCTTCGACCAATGCAAATGGCAACAAAGCAACACAAGAAGCAATCACATACGACGACGTTCGAAAGAAGTTGGCTCCTCGTTGCTTGTAGAATACTGCGCGATTGTTCATAAACTCTCCGATTTGGGAGACCGGACCAAGAGAGAGAAACATACTGCACGAGAACAGGAGACCGACGACAAGCGAAGGAGTGGTATCGAGAACTTGCCAGAACGTCGTACCGTACAGCGCGCCCATGAGCAACACGATAAAAGTACGACCAATGATAAAGACCTTGTTCCGAAGAGCCAAAAGCAAATGACGACGAAGAAGGAGCGCTAGGTCCTCCATAAAAGTCTGTCGAAACTCGGTCAATTCGTCAGAAGACGGCATGTAGGTATTTTCAAAGTGTTCGTGTGGAGTATCGAGGTACTGAAGTGTTGCTTGATGGATTTCCGACTGCTGGAAACAACTTGCAAACTCGACTGGGGTCGTAGGGACGGCATCCGTCTTCACAGTCGTGTAGGCGTATTGGTGAACAGTCCCCAGTTCCAGCAAAAAGTCGGGAACATCTTTGCGGAGTGGACATTGGACACCCAAGTTTTGAAAGTACGGAAGGGCATCGATACGTGGTCCGTGGTAGATCACATGGCCATCGTTCAGCACCATCACATCGTCAAACAGCTCAAATTCTTCAGGAGATGGACGATTGAGTGAGACGATCACCGTGCGATTGTAATGCATCGCCATGCCTCGCAAGGACTCGACAATAGATAACTTGGCGGCAGGATCCATACCCGAGCTAATTTCGTCGACAATTTCGATGGATTTCAGTCCAAAGGCCATTTCTCCGAGCGTCAGTCGCTTCATATCCGTCGGAGAAAGACCCGGATGAGCAGCATCCCCAACAAACGCATTCTTTTTTTCATCAAGGCCAAGAATCTTGGCTACAAGGTCTGGTCCACAACGATGGTGCGCTCGTACTGCATTGAGTGCATTGTCTTGACTTTCCCCAGTATTGTTTGAGAGTGCTTGGACGACCCATGTCGGAAGATCTCTTCCAGCACAACAGGCGTGGGCAAACTCAAATGTTTCCTCCACCGTCATTCGACCAAAGTGAACATCCTGAGCATCTGCATATGCCACATATCGTGGTAGGCGTTTTCCCAGTTCTTCGCGTGACACGCCGTTGTAGGTGATCTCACCCGAGACTTGAACATTGCGCGAGAGCGGGAACCGTCCGCTGAGCATCTTCATCAACGATGATCGTCCCGACCCTGGATCCCCAAGTACAAGGGTCATTCGGCCAGGACGAAACGCGCCCGTCACACCCTTCAAAATATCCTTTTGCACAACATACTGTCGTGACAAAAGTCGTTGAACACCTTTCTTCAATGGTGTCAACAGTGTCGGGACTTGTAGCGTACTACCAAATGCCGGTGGATAGATCGTGACCGTTGCTTTGATAGAAAGGTCACGAAAACGTACATCCATACTGGGGATTGGTGCACCGAGTGCATCCTCCACGACCGCTCGTAGCTTCTCGTGCATGGTATGTGCCCCATTCGCCAAGAGCGTCTCGGCACTGGGGACGGCTTCCGGTTCAACTCGAGGCACGACTTCATCCGTTAATTCGTCATCGTGAAGACGTCGGCTGTTGAAGCGTGGGAGATGATGGGGTGTGATGATGTCGGGGTTGCCGGGCGGTGTGGTCGGGATAGTCGACGACGGCGCCGTCATCGGAGGGGGTTTTCAGGCAACAGACTTGGTGGTAACGACGGAGGTTGGAGAGTGAGATTATGGAACTAGGAGATGTAATACTACTGAATCAATCGCCAGGAACCACAGGCAGGCGACGCGAACGGCGGCGCGAACTTCATCTCGTGGAAGTGAAAGAGTGATTTTCCACCAAATTGTGGCCGTGGGTTCACGTAATATCCTATGGTAATGAATATTTTCATGTTTAGATAGATATCAAAATATCACATAATATTATAAGAAGGATGCAATGACTCTATAAAATAATAGATCCCCATTGGGTCGCCTTTTTGGTCGCAACTTCAAGAAATTTTGTTCTGGAACTATTTAAGTTCATCTTCTGCTTATCGATCCAGGAGCAAAGTCCATTCCAGTTCCAGGTGATTACTCCTTCACCCTTGAGCTGCTCGAATGGGTACATGTCTGCCCACCCTCGTATGATCTTTGTTGCGTTTCATCACGATACGTCGCGTCTCCACGTCTGCTATGCATTCGCCAACTCCTCGCCACACGCTCTGCGGTGTGGAGGCCCCGATTGCGGCGCTGGCACCGCTCTATCTTTACTGGGATTTACACAAACACCACCCCCACCAGCTTTGTGATGGTCGCCTCTGAGTGCCCTCCCATCCTGTGCGATCCGGACCTGGTGATGTACATGCTTTACGGTACTAGACACCACATTCCAATCTGTCGCATGATTCTTGAATTGCTACAGTAGATGAGGATCTCACCACAGAATGCGTCCGTTGCTCCAAACAGCCCTTGTCCACAAAACCTTGGAGATCGTACTTGGTTTGGACAGGTGTGGAGAATCTAGAATGAGTATCGTACCGCACGAGCAATAATAGGAAGCGAGTGGTACGGAATTACTGATCCGTTACGACACGAGCAGCACACATTAGCTGTTAAAAATGCGCGTGTATAGTTGATCGTGCATGGCCTGTATCAAGTCGAGCACAGGTGCAGACGAATACGAATCGTCGATCAGTCGATCCT
>JAADWU010000611.1:0-10875 GCA_023336255.1 Pythium graminicola | reverse complement strand
CGTTGGTGCCGCAGGCGCTTGAGGTTCCACTCTAATCCATCCGTCTTCTCATCACGACCAACGAATGGTGGACGTCGGTGACGTAGTACACTTCTTATGATCCTGTGATCCTGTGATCTTGTGATCGGGTGATCTTGTGACCTGGTCACCTGGTGGGCGGCACTGCGTCAACTGTCTGGCCAAAACCGACGACATAACCCCACACGACCCGACGGATGACCTCGTGCATGGCTTCGTGGTGTATGGAATCTGTTCCACAGACAATGGACGACCACTGACACTCACAGAAACTGCAATTAACACTGCCGAACACCGTTTCCTCATCGTTCTCACCACACGGAAGCACCATGCCGTCGATATTGTTCAGATTTGAACCTCGAACGTGGATATGGGATGAGTACGATAAACAAACACGAGACTGTGGACGTCTTCTCGTTCAGCCACGTCAAATATTCTCTCCGTACATCATCAAAAGCCATACACCAACCGCAACGATCGATCAGTGGTCAATGACCGTAATTATCCCGTCGTCATCAAGCCGTCACCAAGTCTTCGTCAAGAGACACACGATACTCTGCTTCCTTCTTGATCACGGGATGTGTCATTCGTCTTCGATGCTCCCGTAGCAAGTTGCGCTGCGGAGCACCAATCGCCACCACCAGCCCTGCTCTCTGCTTTGAGTCACAACTTGTGACTATTTGTACGCACTCGACTCGTCCTTGCCTGCATCGACTGCGTTGTTGGCATCGGTCTCCTGGTTTCCTGGTCTCTAGTCTCCCACGCCATGATCCCATACACCAACGAGACGCATTGCGTTCCCCTTCGACGTGACACTCAATCGAACAGAAAGAATCCCAAACGCACTCACCAGACAGCACATCAACATCGCTGGTTCACTGTGTTGCTTGTGGTTCTATCCCATCCACATATCAGTCGCTCAAATGCCGCATGTCAGGTACGATTCTATCTACCTCTGGGTCGCTCCTTTGACGTGCAGTAGCCGTCGGCACAAACTCGCTTTCTTTCGCTCGTGCTCTTGTTTGAGTAACGCAGTCGGGGAAACGGAGTGCTCGTCCACAAACTCGCCACTGTTCTCAACACGCTTGGGTAGTGGACGCCCGTGACGTCGACGCATCTCTTGATGACGCAATTTCGTCAAGGCTTCATCCCTTGGTCTTGGTTTAGGTAATGAGACTAGTACACTTTCTTCCTTTCGAAGCTGTTCATCAAAATCGTACGGACGATTCGCTGGAGCTTCGTCCCGCAGAACACGAGGCGAGGTTGGAACTACGAGGCTTGGTAGAATGGGTGGGGAAGAAGATGCAGGAACGAATTCTCGAACGACGGCTTGGTTGAGTTGATGTCTACGTCTCGGGCTGAACGAACCAAACGTCGTCGATTGGTGGGGAGAGACTTGTGGTGTGGTGAAAGGCTGACGTGGACTTGGCGGTGTGGGCTTGTGTGGGTTTGTATTCGATCTGGGGGACTGATTGCCAGAGTTTCGCTGAAGGAGCGCGCTGGTGATATCCTTTTGCAAAACCGGTTTCGGTACCAAAGCACGCAAGTCTGACTCAATTCTAGCACTACCCTTTGCAAACTCACTGACTCGATCCACGCTTTTCGTCAAGGAGTCTGCGACTAGACGACCCGCGTGCGCTATATTCTCCGCTCGCCACCTCAGCTGCTTTTCGATAACGCCGCGAATAACAGAGAGCCCGCTCTTCCCCAGAAGAAGCACGACGAGTAAATGAGGTTGACGCAAGAAGATCGCCATTTGTCTGGGAAACAGTTGCACGCAATAAGTCGTCATGGTCGGCGAATCGACGACAACATACTGTGTTGTCTTTGGGGATTCTAGAGGAGCCAATGTGTCCGCACAATCGAGGGAACGTGATGAACCTCGTCTGCTTTCAACGACGGTAGATATCTCGTGTCGATCAGCGAGTAGGATCGCGCCAGGTCCCAATGTAGAGACACGTGTATCAAGGGAGAGTTTCATCGGCGACCGATTTCCCACGACTGATTTCGTTTGCTTCAGAACGACAACGTCATGGACAACACACACTCCGTCTTGAATGACATGGAGATAGCCGTCCTGTTCCTTGTTGCCGATGATAACTAGAGGTTGAAGAACATTGTCAGTCGCATGTACATGATAGTGCCAACATCAATTTCTTCTTACCTTCGTTTCGACGATATACGTACTCTTTCATCCCGTAATATAGCGAGCATAATTGATCAGGATCGAGCCGACATAGGTCTCGCAATTGAGCCTTGAGCACATTCAACTTTCTTTCATTCCGTTCTCGTTTCGGCCAATACGCGAAGAAGTCTTCTTGTTGGATTATGACAATTCTCGTGCCCGGAGCCCCAACAATAGCGTTGATGTAGCGATGTGGGTGATCATCAAGCAGTTCAAACTCGCCAAATATCTCACCAGGCTCAATCACTTGAATGGTGACTCGATCAGACGTGTTGTCACCAATGGGGTTGGCGGCTGATGTTCCTGATGCGGATGAATTTGCAACCACGCTGCCATAATACGTCTGATACAACGTGACCGATCCTTGAATAACAAGAAAACACGTGTGGACGATTGCTTCGGTCTTGCTGTATATCACGGTATCTTGTGCAAATGTCTGAAGAATTGCATTCCGACACAAATTCTTAGAAACATGTGCCGGTGTACCTTCAAATGCGGGGAGGTCCTTGATGAGGTCATGCAGTAGATCTATGCGATGGTTTCTTGCTTTTGTGAGCACGGTTGGCCACTGTGATCTCTGCGCCCGGAGTTGGATAACCTGGTGTATGGCCATTTTCCAACGTTCATTGACTGACCTGCAAGCCAGAGAGTGAATTCGTCAGCACTCACCAGTATATATCGTCCGTGGTTCCACCTCTCACTCACACTTTCCGTTGATCAAGACCAAGTAATCGCGGAAACATATCTTTCTTCGATTCTGCGGGGCGGTGAGATCCCGTGATATTGGTCTTTCTGTCGACAATCATCTCGAAATCCGATCGAGATAAGTACACGAGCACAGTCTCTCGTAAATCCTCGATGGTGGCGATGGCAGTACAACGGCGAGTACACCCATGCGAGCAATCAAAGACTTCTTCACCGAACACTTCACCTTCCATCACTTCAATGAGGGCTGATCCATGATCGGTCGGATCAAAGCTACGAGTTCTTGGCTCATTGATGCAATCATGGTGTCCGCTAATGTATCTAACCATCCCACCAAGCATTAGATTGGTAATACAGCACAGACACAACCTTAGGGACTCACAAAGTGACATTTCCAAAGAGCACAAAGTAGAGAGCTTCAGCAGCCTCACCCTGTCTAAACACTATCAAGATTGGTCAGTCATAGCAGCATGCGGCCCTGGAAAGGGTGTCCACCAACCTGTTTCACCTGGCGCGAGTTTCATATACTTGAGGTGGTTAGCAAGCAGCAGACGGTCAGAAGTGGAGAGTCGGTGAGATAAATCCATTGTTTCGAGCACTTGTAGGGATGTTGCTAGCGAATCGAAACTTCCAGCAGGAGCCAAAGTGTCATCGTCGGCACAACGAGTTCTCATTTCATCACGGTCATCAATGATTCGTAGGAGTAAACTTCGATCTGCAGATGAGAGCTCGCATTGACGTTCACGACGAGTAACGACTCCAATGAGGGATGCAGTCATCGATACGACATTCTCAGCATGCACAGCTTGTGGTTTCGATTGGCGAACTGGGCTGGTCCCAACACGAGCCTTTGCGAAAGAGTGTTGTTCACTGGATCCAAAGACGTCCCCACACACCAGCTCCGTAGTTTGGCTATAATCACTTAGGAAGATAGAGTCGCTAGCCGGCTTCAAGAAGTGGTAAGACGATTCTCCATACGCAACGAGTTCCTCTTGTCTCGGTTCAGACCCCTCTTGTGATATACGACGTGGAAGCTTCGGTCGCTTTTCATCAGAGACAGGATGAAATGATCCTTTTCGATCCCGGCCAGGTTTCCCTTTGCTCGCATAGCTGAATACCCGCACGGAACCACTCAGCACAACAAACAGTGCTCGATGAATCGGTTCACCCACTTCATAGATCACATGGCGAGCATCTGCTCTAACGATGTCCATCTCTTCAATCATAGACGAAGCAACTCTTCTTGGGATTCCGGAGAGCAAAGAGTTCCGCATTAGGAGGAGAGGCAACTGCAATCGTCGGAATGTGGAGGCAGTGTCGCCCTTCCCAATCAGCCTGTGTTCGTGTTGCAAGCGCCGGAACGCCCTTACAGGGTTGTACAGGATGGTTCCGTCAAGACTCGCCAGGTAGAGATGAACGTATGGGGCTGGGATAGAAAGCAGATGAACACTTTGGTCAGTAGATGTGGCAACTACAGAGTCGTCGAATACGCCGGATCCGGAGGCGAACGCGGCATACGAATACGGACTCTTGGACTGTCCCGTTAGGATTTGTAGATGCCCAAATGCCGCGCCACTCGGGAGAACACTCACAGGGTCGACTGGTCCCTCGTCAGAGCCAAACTCTGGTATTACCGACTTCAAGGGAACGTTGGCACTTCGCTGTATAGATGCACGCCGACCGCTTTGCTTTACATCGCTTGTGTCCAGGACATGGGTGTTGGCACGAATAAGACGAGACTGGTATCGACGCAGAACAGCTCGTTTCGAAGCAGGATCTGGTGTACGCTTTTCGGTTGATGGGGTGACCATGTTGCCATTGTCCTTGAATACTCCGACGTAGCCGTTTAGAACAACCTTCATGGACACCACTGTCGATCCTTCTTTTTGGAAAAACTGCCCGATGTCCTCTTCAGTACCTCGGCTCTCAACACTGGCGTTCAGCAGAATACCATCAAGTACGCGTGACGGAAGCTGGCCGAAAAAAAGTTTGGCACTCGATCGGTGCAACAGAAATGTCTTCACGTATTGCACTTGCTCGTCGGTGCGGTCTTGTGGAAGCGATCGCGACAAGATTGAACAAACCTTCGCCAAGTTGAAGTCAGTCGTCTCGACGTATCGCTGTAGAGTTGTCATGTAGTCATGACGAGATATGCGGACGACTGTGGCCGCCATGTGGCCAGTAGTGGTGTACGGATGATAAATTGTTGCCCCTTGAATCTGAGCCAGAGCACTAGAAATTGCAAGTTCACCAAACGCATCGCCTGCAAGTAAAGAGCAAACATGGAGAGATCTTGTACCAATGGAGGCCTCGACAGTGCGACCAGCTTCGCATCCTGACAAGAATTCTGTGGTCTCTGAACTCAACGCCTTTGAGACTGATCCTGGTCGTTTGTCGGCTCGACCGTCGTCGCAGGATTTCAAATGCTGCGACTCGTAGCTTTGACGAACATGCACACATAATTTCCCATCCAGAACCATTACCATCCATGGCTGATCATCGCTCGATGTACATAATACTTCGTCACTTGTCACCGTTGAAAGCTGCATCTTTGTTATGATATCCATGCAAAACTGCTCGGGGAGAACTCGAAAGCATTTGAAACGCAGCAGAAATCGCATCAACAGTCGGACTTGCTGGCGAGAAAGGTCTGCATGTGACGTGACACTGGCCTGCGTAAGATCTCTTGCCCTCCCTTGCTGCTGGTTCTGCTTCGATACTTTCGGTGGAGTGAGCATTTCTCGCACTGCATCCAGAAGTTTTGCTTCGTTGTCGACGTTGAACCGGACAACTCGCTTGTAATCCGCCTGGGTCACGTAGGCAATGACTACAGCATTGATGTAAGAGTGAGATCTTGTACTTGCACAGCAGTATCATTTATCGTAACTGTACCTGTCTTGACTTGCGATATCACTGAGTGTTCACGGAAAAGATACCCCAATGTTGCATCCTGCACATTGACAAGAACATGAAAACATACCTGTCAATCGTTATCAGGAGGTACGTACGTCGCCAGTAATATCACCGGTTGAGCACGTCTCGATGCAGTCACCGTAGCGAATTCCTTCTCGGGTGGCACCGGGTACATTTGTGAGAAACCACTCGACATAATCTTCGCCTTCACATGCACGTAGAGCAAATTGCGAGTTCTTGTAAACGAGTAATGATCCGCTCACCACCAGATACCTTCCGCTCGTGTCGAGTATTTCGCTTCCTTGAAGATGAAGAACTTCTCCTTCGTGGCATGTACGAAAATGCATCGTTTGGGCGAGGGCTTTACATACGATTAGTCAATTACTATCCCGACGCAAGCCACAATGACTTTCATACCATCAATCGATGCACTTGAGAGATCATGAAAAAACTTGGTTTGACGAAGAAAATCTCCCTACGACCCCAGTACGTTAATAAAAACACACATGAAGCGACATGGAGCTTGACGACTTCCTCACCAGAAGTTTAATGTCAACGTCATCTCGGCTCTGCATCCTACACCACACATGTTAGTCGCGTTCATCGATGACAATGACTGCGGATCGTACGGTTTCCGCGTGAGTCGTTCAAAGAGTTGCCGTTTCTGTGTGAACCAATGTGACGGTAGCGGTTGACTCGTCGCAAGTCGCTGGGCCGCAGCTGCTGTTGCTGCTTGAACCGATGGTTTCGCAAAGAAGACACTTGTGGGCATGCGCTTGTGTTGCTGTTTGTTGTGGCGTGGCCCATGTTGGGCACGTCGATGGAGCAGCAGCAACACAAGCGTCGCAGCGCGTAGTTTCTTCCATCGCGCGCGTGTGTGCGAGCGGCGCGTGGCGTCCGCTTCATCTGCACCAATCTCGTCCGCTTCGTCTGCGTCTCGTTCCATTACGTCGTCGTCAAGAGAACGAGGGACGACAAGGGGCATCCATATTGGGACCACGTACTACACTTTCAAAAGTGGGTGAAGGAGTCGTTCTCAACCGTAACGGTTCGACAAAGTACGAAATAGAGGTCGTATAGTATTTGCGTCTTCATTACATCTTTGCGACCGTTTCACTGATGCAAGGTTTTGAGGTTTTAGCTGTTGGTGGTGCCGCGCTGAGTCACAGTCGTCGACAGGCAGGCGGCAAGCACCACCCGTGCTTGTGCTCGCATTCTTCTCCCTTCACTCGCTGGATCATGTGTGGTATCATCGCTGTGTTGCTGGCCAACAAACACGAGCACTGTAATCAGTCGCTCTACGATGGACTGACAGTACTTCAGCACCGCGGACAAGGTACGAGGGATCTCGATCAACGCGCACTGCCCACAACTAACGGATGGACGGATACATAGATGCGGCCGGTATCATGACCTGCGAGAACAAGCGCCTCTTCTTGCGCAAGGACAATGGCCTTGCGCGTGATGTCTTTAAGCAAAACCACATGGTCAACCTCCGTGGACCTATGGGCATTGGTCACTGCCGATATCCAACTGCGGGATCGTCCACGAGCTCGGAAGCACAGCCATTCTATACGAATTCGCCCTACGGTGTTGCACTGGCCCACAACGGGAACCTCACCAACTCGCATGAGCTCATTGATCAGTTGTCGAATACCAACTTCCGTCATGTCAACACGGATTCGGTGAGATGCGCTGAATGAGAAACACTATGAAAACATTTCACTGATATATTGTTGCCATAGGACTCGGAGCTACTCCTCAACATTCTTGCCGACGAGCTGCTCAAGCGTGTTCACCACACGTTGGATGAAGAGAGCATCTTTGAAGCCATCACTGGGCTTATGAAACGCTGCCGCGGTGGTTACACGGCTGTGGCGCTGATCAACGGTTTTGGTATCATTGCATTCCGTGATCCCAACGGGATCCGCCCACTCGTGTACGGCACTCGCAAAAGCCAGTATGGCACGGACTATGCCGTTGCTTCGGAGAGTGTCGCGATTGACACGCTTGAGTTTGAGTTGCAACGTACGTCGACAGTAGTGCCATGTGGGTGACCTTGTCATCATTGACACGTTGTGTGGCTGTTGTATAGGCGATCTTGCTCCTGGTGAAGCGATCATTCTCAAACAAGGTGGTCAGTTCTCCTCGAAGGTGTGTGTCGAGGGCGCAAAGCTCACCCCATGCATCTTCGAGCACGTCTACTTCGCCCGCCCCGACTCGTTCATTGATGGCGTGTCGGTCTACCAGGCTCGTCGGAACATGGGCCACAAGCTTGCTGAGAAGATCCTGTGCGATCGTCCCGATCACGGCATTGATGTCGTGATTCCCATCCCGGATACTTCGCGCACATCGGCGTTGGAAGCGTCGCGACGGCTGAACATTCCGTACCGTGAAGGGTTCGTCAAGAACCGCTACATTGCCCGGACTTTCATCATGCCTGGACAAGTTGCGCGCAAGAAGACCGTGCGCATGAAGTTGAACGCAATTCGGTCTGAGTTCCAAGACAAGGTTGTACTGTTGGTCGATGACTCGATTGTGCGTGGTACGACTTCTCGACAAATTGTACAGATTGCACGTGAGAATGGTGCAAAGGCCGTGTACTTCGCCTCAGCCGCACCAGCGATTCGTCACCCGAATGTGTACGGTATTGATATGCCGACACGCGAGGAGCTCATCGCGCACATGAAGACCGAGGAAGAAATTGCCAGAGAGATCGGTTGCGAGTGGGTCATCTTTCAGGACCTCAAGGATCTCGAGGACAGTGTGAAGCAGGAAAACCCATCCTTGCAAAAGTTTGACTCGTCCGTGTTTGACGGCGTCTACGTAACAGGTGATGTCGACGAGGCGTATTTCCAACGTCTCCATGCCGAGCGATGTGATGCCCGCATGCAGGCCAAGAACATGGGACTGGCTCAGTTTGGTCGGACCATGTCCAGTCCGATGTCTGATGAGGTCATTGATATGTACAACGCACCTCAGTAAGCGAGTACAGTACCATCAACTCAAGTCGTCTAACCGCCTATCCACACTCTTGGTGCTATCAATCTTTCCGTGTCGACTTCACGCTTTCTGCACATCAGCGGCATCTCACTTGTGCCACACCACTTCGGTATCACAACTCTTAGATTTCATGTTTAACTCAAGTCAGAAACCACCACCAGGATTTGGATTTCCCGGTTTGCACTTTCATTTCATGCTATCGGCTCCATATAGGAGCCATCAATTAATGACAGTCCATCTACTGGAACGTCATGTTGTACTGAGAAAAGTACGACTGTAAGCGTTCCACAACTTGTGGTTGCGAGTTCTGGGCAATGAATACAGAGTACTGCGTAAACAATTCAGTCAGAGTTTGTTCTCAGCTCGCCAACTGACAAACACTTACCACTCCTGGCCGCGCGCTGGATAGCTTTGCGAGTGAAGTCACAAAGTAGTTTCTTGCGACTGGGTACTCGCCCAACAAATCTGTCGGCACTACCGATGCGAAATGCAACTTGGAAAATCCTGCTTCGTAGCCCGTCTGCTCAAGATCCATCAAAACTTCATCGGCATCCTTCACAACCGAACCTGACTCCTCCACATCGTCAAGCACATTCACAGCAGCCTCGAGAACGTTTTTCCAGATATCCATTTGCGATAAACAGAACTCAGACTCGCAAAGGAATCTGGTTAAGCCGATCACAGTTGCCTTCTTCTCGTTGCGACCACGAACCTTGGTAACATTCGTGAGCCAAACACTTTCAGTGAACATCTTCGTCATGCTGTTGAACAGAGAGTCAGATTCAAAATACAATGATGACACCGACCTCACTGAAAAGCACAGCTACTTACCCTGGCTGAAGGTTTTCCAGTGCTCCTGTAAGCACGTTTGGACCGAGTTTGCCAATGAGGACTGACAAAGTGTAGATGAGCTCAACAGCAAAACCTGCCGGTGAGCGTCCTGCCATTCGGGACTGGAGGCGAATCATCAAGATCTTCACGATCTCATTGAGGAAGTTTTGATATGTAGTCGAGGGCATGAAGGCAAAGAAGCCTCGAAGGAGAGAAAATGCATTGACTTCCGTTGTGCGCGACACAATAAGCTTCTGGAAGACACCGAGGACGCCAGTCACTGACTTGCTCACATCCTGAGGTGCTTTACGCATGTATGCCTGGAACATAAATCAAATGAGCATGATCAACATAATGAAATAAGTATTTCAACCACGCACCTCAAGCAACTTCACAATCGCTGGAGCATTGCTCACGCGTTCCCAAACCATCGGGTTCAACAGGACCGGGAACATGCTCATGTACGCCGGCGACACACCACTTGGTCGCAATTCAAGCATCTGAGCAAGAACCTGGTATACATACGGAGAGAGCGCCTCGACATCGTTTGTGAGGACCTTCTGAAATGGTGGAAAGAGCAGTGCCTCGAAGTTCTCAGTTGCAGCTGGGTTTGCCGAGCACACATTCAGAATGAGCGCTGAAAGTGCCTCGAACAGGTAGTGACTGAAGGTTGGGTTGCTTGGGTTCGCACAGATGCGGTTCAGTATCCGCGTAAGCCGGTCAACAACAACGTTTGCCAAGGGGAGGATATCCTGCTTGGAAACGTTGACCAACCGCATCACAAGTCGCATCAAATAGTCGTTCTCGGGGTAGTTCGGGGACTCAAGAATATTGAACAGATGGTCGAGGAGCTCGCTGAGGTATCGTGTAAGACGTAAACTCGAGAATCGAAGAACACCGTCATCTTTAACGGTCAGAAGACGTTCCAAACACGCAGCCGCATACGTGTGAACGACAAACTGATTCGGTTCGAGGCAATTCAGCAGCAGCGGGAACAGCTTATCCATCGCGTCCACTGGCATTTGGTTCCGGAAAGTTGACACAAACTTGATCGCATCGGCCTTAAGAAGAGGGTTTGCTCTGGAGTTGGACAGTTCAGGAATGACCTCAGCCATGAAGAAGTCCATCAGGGGCACAAGTGGATTAACTTCGGAAACACCACGAAGACGAGATTGCTTGAGAGCAGAGATAGCAATAACCAGGTTGATCTACAGACAAGG
>JAADWU010000610.1:0-10875 GCA_023336255.1 Pythium graminicola | reverse complement strand
TTGTATTGCCCAGTCTGCCAGTTCCGCAACCTGGATCGTGACCGACGTGATACCGTCCAATTGTTGTCGGTCCATTCTCGAAGTAGTCTAGCCTCTTCGTCCGCCAGTTGCTGCCGGGTTCTCCACAAGTCGGCTTTATGGGTCACTATTTCCTGTCGAAGTGTTTCAACTTCTTCTTTTCGCTGTGCGATCTTCAAGCACGTGGATTCACAAGCAGCTTTCCATTCGTCCTGGACTTTCACGTAGACATCTTCGTGGCACGACTTGCCGAACTCATGGGCGAGTGTCATCGTTCCAGAATGATCCAAAGGATCGAAAAGTGGCGGACCAGAAACATGTTGATTCCAGTCGCGAATATACGCGCCGATACAAAGTATTGCTTGTCGAGCCGATCGTTCACGCAGCACACAGACATCAAGACGTTTCCAATCCAGCACAACTTGAAAATTCCTCGCTTCTTTGTACTTGTTGGTACAAAATCGATGCGCACAACAGAACACAATCCACGTGAGTACAGTCATCATACTCTGTTGCTCGAGACGTCTCGATTCATCGCCGTAAAAGTGCATGACTTGGTGGTTACCATACCACGTCACGAATTGAAGCAGCAGCTCTGGATCAGCAGTATCCCATTCATCATCAAGTGAGGAGCCAACGAGTCTGCTGGAGATAGCCAACAACCGTTTCTCGATAGCTCGACGACCAAATGCAACCCTGGCATCTTCGTGTGGAGTCACAGCATTGAGAAAGCGTAGGAGATCCGGAGGTGAACACAAATCCGAATCGATGAATGTAAACGGCTTCGCCATGGCAGCACAACTCTCTGTTGTCCACAACGCTGTTCCACCTTTCAGCGTCTCGAACAACTGCTGACGTGGTGCGTTCAACTTGGGATACTGACGGGGATCGTCCTCGTCGTAGTGCTGAAGTTTCGGTAAACGGAAGCGCTTGGCATTGTGCTCATTCCATTTGTTCACCTCATTGTCGAGCACAGCTCGCCATTGCTGGCACTTGGTCAACCAACCCACACCATCGTAGCCATTTTCTACCAGCGCAATCACAGAAACACCGATATGATCCACCACTTGATTCCAGAAAACGCTCATTGTGCGGTCGTCACGTTGGTCGACACAGCGCAGCTCACGCTCGAGAAGAGATGCTGAGAATACCAATCGAATTTTGTGCATCAACACTGTACTGGGCGGAAGCGCTTGTTGTAGCGCAGCACACACGAGTGCCCAACAAGTGTCTCTTGGCTCACCCCCCGTGTGTCGTCCCACATCGGTCATTCCCCCACGAGGCTGGTGGTTGCCGGATCCAGGCGTTTCAGCGACCTTGTCGATGGCCGTACGAATAGCTGCCACTAGAAACTGTGGTTTTTTTATGGCCCATGTTCGCTTCATTATTTCCTGCACTTCGCTGAGATCCTCGTACTTGAGCTGCGGTCGTCAGTGTCGATTCAAGTTGTTCTTGAAATGCTGGTATCAACTCGTTTTCCATTGTGCAACACGCTAAGACAATGTGTTTTGTCGAGATCGCACTATGGACACACTCGCCCGTGGACAAGAAATGACGTGTGAGTTCCCAATTGTCGAGTGCAATGACTCGAAGACCCATCGTCTCGGCGCCAACTTGTTCTGCTTGGAGGACACTGGCATACGCCGGAAACCACGTCATGACCCAGACCGTGCCAACCGGTGGGGTCGTCGTCGATACATTGCATAGCTGTGGCCATCCACGACCAAGCCACGCGCGATCTTGCGCCGAGAACTGGTCCAATGGCGTTGCATGGTCGTCGTATTGGGTGTCCAAATGAATGGCAACTGTGGGAGCGATGGCCTCGTCGATACAATCGCCGTCCTGAAGAAGTTTCTCCACACATGCGTCAAGGGCGTCGCGTAGTTGCACGCAGAATCCTTCGGTTTGTACGGTACTCGGACGCTGATGTTTGTAGCGAAAGACGGCAAGCAGCACGTCATCATGACTACTCATGATCGTCAGTCTGTGGCTTGATGTGGGTAGCACAAGAAGAAATCGCGATTGAGAAAACCCAATCGAAGTCCTCGTTGACATGACTGTGAAGACGGACACCCACAGAGCTTGACATAGGGAGATGATCCCCCCCACACGAAGCCATAGGATATTATCGCGAAGCCATAGGATATCCCCTGCTCGGATATTGAAATACCACGATGAGTCGGCAGTATTTTGAGAATCAGGTGTAGAGAATTACGTACCGTACGGTTTACATCATAGATCCTTTTGGTGGAGCTGCTGGAAGATTCAACTTGCACCACTCGTAGGTAACCTCACATCTATGAAGCTCCATTATGTATCTAGCATACAGAGCATGGCACAACCACGTCGAATCCAATGATCCGGATCTTTATCCGTTGGAACATCCAATGCTACGACAAAGTTGGTGGAATGGCCGGTCGTCGAGAGCGTACCCGCACGAATCGAGGTCTTGTACAGTGGACATTCGTACACATCATGCGGTTTATACTCGTCACGTTTCATAGGTTTGAGCCAAATCACAGGCATTCGATCAAAAAGTTCACCCGGAATCGATTCCGCCATCATACGTGCGTTTCGATCAAATCGTGCTCCTTCCATAAACAATCCGTAAATGTAAACACCAAAGGGTGGTGCTGTGTGATACGATTCCTTGTCCTTGGACATGATTTCACACGACACACAAAGAGCATCGATGGCAATTTTCTTTTCCCGTGAAAACGATTGCTTGACAGCCGTCATAAAGCCTTGAGGAAAGAAAAAACCACTCAACCAAAACGTGGAGGGGGGACCTTGCGTCAACCAATCTTGTGTAAATGTAATCCGTCCAAAGAAATCTTCAATCCAGGAGGCCAACGGCTTGAGACAAGGATAGCCTGCGTCTTCCCATTCCCGTGGAATTTGTTGAATCAAAAACCCATTGTACATCTTTTCCAATGGACCCGACATGACCACGAGACCTTTGATGGCACGTTTGAGCATTTCCAAAGTCGCTTTCATGACTTTGATCAAGGCATTAAAACGGATCATTTCTTGGGACAAAAACACCCCCAAGGAATTGCGACTGCCACCTGCAACTTCCTTGAATGTCAAGGGATGCGCTTTCGACTCGGAAAACAAGTTGGGCATGCGTTCTTGGATTGCAATCACCGTGTCCATGACCACGGAATCGTTGCTTTGGGCCGAGGAAGCACCACCACCATCTCCACCGCCTCCCAGCATACGTAAGATGGTCCCAAGTAATTGACCCGTTTCTTTTTGCTGGAACGTAATGTCGGCATTCGCATGAAGTCCAAAGATATCGGGGGCATCGACCGCCGGGAGTTCCGTCACGTATTCACGTGTAGCCGTGAGTGTCCCATCAACGGGAGCAAAATAGAGACCACTGGATGTGAACTTGTAATTGTCGTCCATGACTTCACGACAAAAGAGTTTGCGCATGATACTCGAATTCGTACGCTTGTCCCATCGATCGGTAATCCGTCCTCCATATGAGATATCAGCTACCATGACATTCAATGTCACATACGGTACTGTATCTTGCTCTTCAAGGTACAACTTGACCTGCATCATCCCCGTCTTCAGATCACTATTCATCCATTCGTAGGGAATGTTCCATCCCACTGCACCAAATTTACGTCGTTCCAAGCACACGGCATTGTAGAATGCCAAAGCAAAGCATAACTTCTTGAATTCACGTGATTTCGTACAGCCTTCGTAATCAGTTTCTTTCATATCGAGAAATGTTCGTCCCAAATTGGCTTTGATCCCCTTGGGTGGTTCATTCGTGATTTTGATACCATTTTGAAGAATGGGAACAGGAAATTTTGGACTTGGCATACTCGTGAGCCAGAGACGAAACTCGGGATGAATGTCGCCGCCAGCGGAAGAGGAAGTAGCTTCCAAAATCTGTTCGAGACGACCAAGCCACGACACTGCCAAGTGACAGTTTTGTAAGCACACCCAGTCCCCAGTTTCCTTGGCTTGCTTCATCAGTGCTTCGGCAATGGGACCTTGTCCTTGTCCCAAGGAAATGATCTTGAGACCAGAACCTTCTTTGCCTTCTTGTTTGGCGAGTTCTAAGAGATAATCATTGATATCGGCACCTGGGGAGAGCACAAAGATGAGTGGTGTTTCTGGTTTTGAATCACGATAACAACCTTGAAGATCGAATGGCGGGGACTCGGTAAAGAATTTGCTTAGTTCACGACCCACAAATTCACGGGTCCCAAATACCAACATTTCTTCTCGAAAGACCCTCAACACCAACAGTTTTTGAAAATTGGTCAGTGTTTTGTCCCATGGATGTGGCAAAGGTTCTGTGTGAGGTAAATCCGATAGCACCATTGCACGTTTCCATTCATCACTGTGGGTAATGACCGATTGGGGGAGTTCGTTGAACGCAGACGAGATTTCTTTCATACCGATCAATACTTTCCAAACACGTTCCGATATCCATGAAGGACGCGTGAGATTTAAGGCCGTGGCCGCCGTGACCGCTGCGTTCTGTGCCGCGACACTGCGCTTGTCTCCCACAAGATAAAAATTCCATTCGTTGGATGAGATCGTCCCCTTTTGAAGGAGAATATTGGACGCGATCATGAATGCGTAAATGATCTTGTCTTTCTCAAATAGACCACGACACACATTGACAAACATCGACTTGGTAATGTCTTGCATCAAAATCTCGAGTCGTTCGTCCAAGACGTCGGATTTTTCCGAGTTTTCAAGTCGCATGACAAACAATTTCTGGTAGAATTGAAGCGAGTACTGGTACATCGGATCCACGAGAGCTAGAGCCGCAATGACAAAGTAAATGATTGAGCCACGGATCGCGACACAACGATAGCCTTCACGTGTCTGGTCAATCTCTTTCGAGGTCGTCTCAGCCTCTGCCATTCGCGTCTTGATCGCGGAGGACGTCACTTTACTATGTGCGAGCGTATCAATAAGTTCTTCGTCATCCAAAATATCACCCTGTGAATTCTCCAGCATGTACAAAATCTTGTCTTCAATTTCTTTCAGTTGTTTCTTGTCAGCAGCGATGTTGATAGTCAACTCGTTCTTCTTTTGTTCGAGATCCGGACGCTCACTTCGCACAACATCAACAAGAAGTTGATCTTCCAAGCCCGTCAGTGTCACTGTAAAGTTGATCACAGTCACCTTGATACAAATCTCAGGCATGTAATGTGGATTCGCAAGCTTGGTCGTGATGTAAAACCGAAAGTTCTCACTGTAGGGAACATCACTATCACCAAGATGAAGGAGGTATTGGCCACCGCGCTTGAAAATCTGTTTGAGCAGCACTGGTTCAAGCGATGGATCAAGTTCTTCCTCAACGTTCTCAAGCAACACGGGTGCCCCATAGCGAATCGCATTTTCAAGGGTTCGCAAAAAGTCTTTTTGGGACAACTTGATAATCTGGAGTGAATTCGATTGCTTGTACATGTTCTTGATCCACTTGTTGGCTTGACCTTGTGGATCAATCATCAGTGGCCACCGCCGTCCTTGGGTCGTAAAGAGACCATTCTCAATGGAGAACGTATCTGCTGGAAGTCCCATGATATTCCATTCACGCACGATGACAGGATCCGCGTTGACGCGTTGGAATGAAAAGTTACTATCGACTGGAAGTCCACTATCTTTGCAAAATCGAATCCACTGCAGTTGCAATTCATGTCGAAATTCAGCCGTGAATGGTCCCAAGTACGCGATGCACCCAGCCGACAGGATCATATCACCGACAAGGTTGATCATATCAATAGCGAGGCCTTCGGCACACTCTTTCCAACGACCTTGTTCTTCACCCAATGAATCAATCAATCGTTCCGCACGGACAAGTTGTGCTTGTGTTTTCTGGGATTGTTTCTCCAAGTCGACTTTTTTCTGTTGAGCAGCTTCGAGTGTGCGTTTGAGTTCTGCTACTTTTTGCAATACAGCATTCAAACCGGCTTGTTTCACCGACAACTTTTGCTGTTCGACATCTAGACGATCTTCCGCTGCTTTGAGTGCTTCTTTCTTGGGTGCAATATTCTTGGCAACGGTATCGTAGGTGTACATTGCACGAACCCACATGCACAAGGAGGTTGCTGCTGTCGAAATACTACTCAGTGTCTCGGGGGTAAACTCTTCGTCGGTCATAAACTTGACGAGTTGTTTGATGGTCTTAGGAGGGATATTATCCTTGTCATATTCTTTCAATTTGTCCAGGAATTTCATATCATTGAGGAGTTTCTTGGCTTCATTCCACTCTTGTTTTACACCAAACAGTAAACACACGGCATTCATTGTCACCCCCACGAGTCGAGGCGGATTCGTAAAGGTCTTGAGCACCGTAATATCGTCCTTCTTGAGCGTACTGAGCGCTTTGATTGACGCATAATATGCCGGCATAGCTTCGTCGAGATCCTTCTGACAGTCATCTTTGATCGTCTTGACTTCATCGGCGATTCTGTTGGCTTCTTCTACATCAGCTTGAATGAGCTTTTGCTGTTTGTCTGCTTCTTCTTGATCGATTGCGACTTGAGTCAACAAAATGGTTGTTTCTTCCTGTGCTTTCATGAGCACTGGTTGTAACTCGGTCAAAGACTGTTTCAAATTGCCAACAATCTCTTCTGTCTCAAACAACTTTTTCAAACCGCCACGGTATCGTGCTTCCTTAGCGCGCACAACATGGCGCTGATTCCGAAGCATATCGACATACAGTTTAATCAATTCAAGATAACTGGTTGGTGTCGTATAGTTGCGACGTTTGAGTTGGTTGTAAAAGCGTGCAGTGGCGTCTTCGACACTGCGATGAATTGTAACCGCCATCTTACACAGCGTCTCCACATTGTTCTCAATACCCAATTCTTCTGCACTCGACACGAAGAATCGTTTGGCTACCGAGTGCAACGCGTCTTCTGGCCACGCATTGAACCAATCGATCGTACAACAGTTCACCAACGATGGGAACATACGGCACCGATTTCGGAACCCAGCACCAATGGGGGAGAATGCCAAGACGATGTGGAGATTATCTCGCACAAGCGTGATATAATGCTGCAAAATGTCTTCTCGGGTGACTTTGCCCACTTGTTGGGCAATGGGCCGCACCATGCCGACAATTTTCTCGAGTTCATCGTTGGCGTACAGATTGGGAACATCACCCGTGTTGAGAATATTGTTGATATCTTCCAAAAACGATTCTTGAACGATTTGTGCATCGGAAAAGAGGAACACGACGGGTTTGTTTTCTGCGCCAGCCGTCATCAAGATCTTTTTCAAGTCTTCATGGAATTCATCCGCGCCATAGCCCCGGGTGATTTCAATTGTGAACGTCTTGTAGTCAGCCATAAACGCGGCTAAGCGAGTGAGACTTTGCCGACCAGAACCACCAACACCAACGAGAAGGGCATTGCCACGCGGCTGACGCAGCACTCGACAGATCCTCGAGATATGGTGCATAGCGTCGTGAAAGAACACGAGATGCATCTGGCTCGGGAACGTCACGTTATACTCTTCCAGATACTCGACAAGAAGATTGTTGAGCTTGGTGAGATCTTCCACGGGCCGATACGACTTGCTTTCACGAGTGAGATAGTCACCATAGAGCAGATTCTCAAACTTTTCCGTCCCCCACGACACTTGACAGTTTTCTAAGATCAAGTCAGCACACGCCTTGTTGAACCAATCACGATCACTCGCATCAATGAGTCGATCTCGGAACACACGAGCTTCTTCGTGTAACCACAGCTTGAGTAGACTTTCTTCGCTCGTGACGTTTTCTTTCTTGATCATCAGGACACCTTGAAAGACCTTGGAAAGATCGCGCAAGTTGAATGTATAATGCGACTTGGATGGTGTTGGCAACATCTCTATTTCAACACGTTGATAGAGTTGCACGGACGCATTGACGATTGGTCCAGCCATTTGGGTCAACATGGGCAATTCAGCCCCTAGGAATCCGGCTAGAATGGACGAAAAGATGCGCTTCATCACATCGGCAGCCAAGTTAGGAATCCAGACCATGTGGAAATGCCGTAATAGACGTGGGGACACCTCACTTCGACCACCACCAGGTGGAGCACAGGCACTAGCAAAGACAACGTCCTTGATGTTCTTGAAAAACATTTTGCTCGTGTCGTAAAGACCACCTTGGTCGATAATCTGTCGCAAAAGTTCATTGGGTGGCTGTGCACCATAGATTTCCAGTGCTGGCATGTTCAAGTCGTCCACAAAGAACAACATGCGTTTACCTGCTGGTGGACCAAGAAAATTTTTGCGCTTCTTCTCAAGTTTGATATCAAATTGCTCGCCGAGGTTCTTGGGTTTTGTCTGGGCCGAGTACCCCATCGTAGCAGCAATACATCCATCGGTCTTGGCCATTTCATCAAGGAACGACTGGATGATAACCGATTTCCCGACGCCAGTCTCACCACTGTACAATACGTGGTGATCGGCGAGCATCAGTTTCTCCAGCAGGTATCGAAACCGCGTCGTGTCTTGTGTTGGCACCACCATTGTAAAGTACGATGCGCCTGGCTGAAAGTGAAACTTGGGTGTTTTCTCAACCCACGAGACCCATCGTCCTGTAGCTTCATCAATCATCACGTCGTATACATTCTCAACCATGGTTGACGCACTATTGTTTCCATCGCCATCGATGAGAGCACGAAACTGCGACATACAATAGTCATTGAATTTCGGTCGAGAGGCATCGTCGATGTTGGCACCAACGGACCACGTAACGGAGAACACGAAATACATGCGTAGCAATGCTGCAAGATCTGTGACGTTGCTGCCTGCTTGAGCCGCCCCTGAGGCAAGGCACGATGCAAGCAAGTTCAAACAGCTCTGCATCAAGTTGGCATTGTTACTGGCGATCTTCTCTTTGCAATGTTCACGCACAAACTGGATGGCCTGAGGAACATGGGTCTCAATGAGTTGAAGAAGCATGTTGCATAGTTCATTCGAAGACAAAATGGTCTCGAGTGTCGTGACGCGCCATGTTCGAGCGAGGGAGCAAATCCCCACATGAACTTGTTCCATGTAGACCATACCACAACGACTGACCGTAGCTGGTGACGCGACACGTAGATCTTGCACCTCGAACATCATATGCAACGTGTGCGGTAACTTGATACGTTCACTGTTGGATAGGCACAGGGTCTTGTTGTCATCCAACACGGTGTTCATGTTTTCAATCCATACCGCATCGACAGGTCCATCAAAAATCACCCAGTTGCGATTGTCGTTTTCAGCCGCTTCGGTCACACACTGGCGTACGAGCTTGGGGACCAAGCCGTCGGTCCATTCGTTTGTCAACAAATTGAATTCACCGTACAACTGACCAGCCGAGATCGATTTGGGGTTGAGAATCAGTCGATGCACTTCTTTATAGAAACCATCACGATCAACTACACCATCTTCGTGGAGTTGCGTGAGTGCACGGGCAAGCACATACCCGTTGGTTGTCTTGCCACTACCTGTCTCACCGACAAGCATCATACCATGACGAACGAGCTGGGTTTCATGGACTTGAATAGCCTTAGTAATGAACGAAGGAACCGGCTGTAGATTCAACACTTCGAGCTGCTTTTCCAGAGCTTTTTGCAAGAGACCATAATCAACGAAGGGAACAACAACTCCCGGGAATAGATCGGCAATAATCCCGCGAAACAATGGTAAATCCTGTTCGAGAAACTTGGGTACGTTACTATCACGCATTGCTCGGATAAGTAACAGATCTTCGTGCATCTCGGGTTCTTTACGTTTCAGCTGCCCGGCGGCGACGAGGACCGACTTTACAGCACGCATTCCAAAGTCATAATGGTCTTGTTTGGAGAGCTGTTCGCTTGATAGCGAGTACAACTGCGTCATCTTGTGGGAGAGTGGCAACGCATTCGCAAATCCTTCAGAGAAGAGCACAATCTCAGCAATCAGACGGTAATCCGGTACCATCATTGCCACAGGACGGAATAATGCTTTCAAGTTGTCGGGCAACTCGGTTCGACCAGCATAACCTGGATTCATCGTGATGAAAACACCAAAACCAGTGTTGAGTCGAATCATTTTGCCTTCAAACTCAAACTGGTCCACCTCAGCGATAATCGCTTGTTGAATACAAAGCACTTGCTGCGCAATGACGGACAACACTTCAATGTCGATACGATTGAACTCGTCAAAGCAAGCCCAAGCACCAGCCTGCGCAAGTCCAGAGAAAAATCGACCCATAATCTTGTAGTCGAGACCATCTGAGCAGTTGAATACAACACACTGCACTGCCAATGCCTTTGCAAGATCCTTGGTGGTCTCGGTCTTTCCCGTACCAGCTGGCCCAGCCGGAGCACCACCGAGACGCAAATGAAGAGCACCCGTGAGCGTCATGTAGCAAATGTCCGTGAGCGGCGTGATCACAAGACGTGGAGAGTTACCCAAGTACTCGTATCCGTAGATAAAGCGTGTGTTGGTTTGACGCGCAACAAAGTTCTTGACGTCGTCTTCCCAGTAATACCGTAATTGGCGAGTCCACTCAAAATCGGTGAGGGAGGAAACCTTGGACTCATCGAGCGATCGAACAACATCACGAGCATGCACATCAATCGTAATGAGGGCACCCATGAGAATTCGCTGCAGCTTGTTGAGTGGGCCGCGCACAAGCTGGACCATCCCATCGATTTGGCGGAGACTGAACTGGAGAAAGCCGCTGATCGCGTGCGGGTCATTTCCATTCTCGACTTGCATGATTGCTTGTGTAACATTACGCGTCCAGAACACTTGATCTACAAGAATGACGACTTGAGCAGAGTAGGAAAAGAGCCAATCTTTCCGATCAATGGCGTCTTCCACTGGATAGTTAGTCAATGCTTTCACACCGTC
>JAADWU010000609.1:0-10877 GCA_023336255.1 Pythium graminicola | reverse complement strand
GCATGAGATATCAGCCGACAGCACAAGATAGGAACACCACCGAGTGAGCTGAAGAGTAAACGAAATGAACCCAATCGTACTTTGCGGAGTCCAACCAGTCTGATTTTGTACCACACGCTCGTGTCTCTCTCATGGTGAGAATCTCATATCAATCCCTTCCCATTAAATACCGTAATGACGCTGCTCTGGTGGTTATCCCTCATTCTCCCGACAGCCATGGCAACGTCAACGTCCAAGACAGAGCTCGCCATCGACTTTGGTGCTCGATATGCCCGCATTGCCCTGTCCACCACTCCACCCACGTCCAATTCATTCCCAACGACAAGGGCAACGTGGTCACACCCATCGACGTCGCGTGGGATGCAACGACGGGTGACGTGGTTATTAGTGACGATGCAAAAGACTTGTGTCTGCTATACCCAAACAACACGGTCTTTGATTTCACACACCTCATTGGACGTACGTTTGACAGCATTGAAGTACAAACAGCGATCCCTCTGCTCCCCTACACGATTGTGGATCGTGACAACACACCAATGATCCAAGTGGTCATTCAGAATGAACCACATGAAGTCTCACTGGAGGAAATCACTGCCATGGTTCTCGCCACTTTGAAACGATTCGCTGAGGCGTCCTTGGGGTGTACCGTGTCGGATAAGGTGGCGACTGTACCAGGCAACATGGATGATGCCCAACGGGATGCCATGAGAGAAGCCAGTAAACTCGCGGGTTGGAATGTCTTCCGTGTTGTCCGTCGGCCTATAGCAGTAGCTACGCTCTTGGTCTCGACAACGTTCCTGTCGGTGAGGAATTCGTGCTTGTGGTCAATTTTGGTGGTGAAAATTTCGACGTAGTGCTGTTGGAAATCGATGGTGGCGTTTGTGAGGTGCGTGCACTAGTCGTGATCTCGCTTATGTCGGACGGGATGCGTTTGACGAACGTATCGTGAACTACTGCATCTCCAAGTGGAAGGAGAACGAAGGCATTGATATTTCCAAAGACGCACGAGCAATTCAACACCACTGGCTTGAAGCCGATCGAGCAAAGCGTGTACTGGCGACCGAGTATGAAGTCGCCATCACAATCGAGTTGTCTGGCGATCGTCCTACGTTGACGAAGACACTCTCGCGATCCAAATTTGCATATTTGACCAGTGATCTCGCTGTTTGGATGCTGAAACTCATCGACAAGGTGCTTACTGAGGCTGATATCAAACATTCAGAGGTGAATAAAGTTGTCGGCGCAGGCGAAGCGTCCCGAATGCCGTCAATTAACAACTTGGCTGACGGCTGGTTCGGTGGGAAGCAACCACTTCGCAGCGCCGACAATGACGAAGTGTTTGTCCGTGGCGTAGCAACTCTCATCGCACAGAACTGGATGAGGGAAATGTTCATCACACCTCTTACCTTGTACTCCCTTGGGGAGACAGCCGGTGGAGTGATGTATCGACTTGTCAACCGAAACAACATTTACCACACGACAAAAGTGGAGATATTCAAGCCTCTTCATGCCGATCAAACCGAATTCACCGTTCGTGTGTTTGAAGGGGAGCGCATTCTCACGCGAGAAAATCAGTATCTCGGTGAGCTGAAGCTCTCCGGATTGAAGCCTCATGCAGTTCCTTCGATCCAGATTCAGTTTCATATCGACAGCGAATACGATACCTTGGACGTTTCTGCTCGGGACGTAATGAGTGACGTAATGAGTGACGTGAGCAACAGCCTTCGGATCAATCTGAAAAAGACAGACTCGTTCAATTTTCGAAAATTTACAGTTGAGGAGATCGACGCTTACTACAAAGAAGCCAACGATGCCGAAGCACGGGATGCTGAAATCAAGGCCCAAATTGAGCGATGTCTAACCGACCATGCCCAAGAGTGTGAGTTGCACGATCTTCGACGTGAGTTGGCAACGATAGAAGATGGTATCATTCCTGTTGTGCACAGTCACGACGAACTCTAATACCAACCAGTTCACCACCAATGAACGTTGATCGAACACGCTACTGGAGGAGATGCTGCTCTTTCATCTGCATACTGAGCGCTGCGACATCAATAGTCGAGAGTGAAGTCGACGCAGACAATCTGACCGACACTGCTGGGAACAGACGCTGGAAACAACGTGCTATGTACGGTAACAATTCGCTGGCTAACACCTACAAACCCAGAGAATATCAGCCGCTTGTTCACCAGCATGAGAGATACACATCACGCACCTCGTTCATATCACGAATCGATTCTGCCAATGCTGCCGACTTGGATGGTCGTGTACCATTCTCAGCGCTCGAGTCAAGTGGTTTCGCCGTGAGCGTCAGATGGTTCTCTCGGCAGAATTCGCTGATGACGATGATGGCAGCCGACAGAGTCAGCTGAAGACGCTTCGCGAGGCGGGTTTGTAGGGATACAATTGTGCATAGTCGTAGTTCATTGAACGATGCTAGCAGAGCGTTCGTAAACTCGGCAAGAATTGGAAATGACATGAGTACACGTGGAGGTGAGAAATCTTCTTCACCACTCGTTGCAAATGGTGTCGCAGTCGAGCTCGAGTTGGCAAGGGCATGTCGATACGAAGCCAATACAATTGGTGTCTTGGATCCGGACGCTGGTGCACCATTGAGCGCATGATAGCTCAGACTCTCCTGAAAGTCGCGACATGCAGCTTCCCACGTTTGTGCCATGAGATCAAAGACATGGTCTTCAAAATACACAACTAACACTGCTCGAAAGTCGACACCCACGCGTCCAAGGGAGCCACCAAAGAACAAACTCTGTTCCAATACCGTTGCCAACGAGCTAAAATCGTCAATCTTGGGTAGTTGTCTATAGAATGACATTTGCATGAGAGATGAGGAAACAAGTGCATGAGGAAGTAATGGCACCTACCGCATCAAAATCTGGATAAACTCAGCGACGGTCGTCGTAGCCCATCGACATAATGGCGGATCAACCTTTCCATCGACATTTTCACTACCAAAAATTGCGGAATACTGGGTGATCATATCAAACCAGCTAGTGCGTTTGATGTCGATGAGTTGAATGGTCTGTTGACATGCACGGACATGAAATCATGCTAACCTCCATCAATCACAAGCTATACGTACATATTGGTATCCATCCGAGGTCGAAATTCCCCGTGTCAACGAGGCCAGCCACGCACTTCGGCATCGTAAAAACTCTTCTTTCAATTGTCGTTCGTACTCGGGCGTTCCAACAATTCCTCCATTGGCGTTCTGCATCAGTGTATCCAGGCGTCGCAAAAAGCCGACGATACGAACGCACACGGCAAGTTGAAGGTCTTCACGTAGTTTTTGTAGGAGCTTTTCACGTAACAGTGTCGTCATTTGGGCCACTTCCCGGACCTACGCAAGGCAAGTCAGATGCTGAAATTCACATCAAAATTTCCCTAATATGATGCACGTACAAGAGCTTCAATCACGAAATTCGAATCACTCGCAGAACTCGACGGGTCATTGTCTCGGAATGTATCTTTTGCAAACTGAATAACATCAAGAGCTGAATCAAACAGCTCATTGTGGATACAGGCTTCCAGCAGCTGTGGAATCTCCAGTAGTTCTGTCAACTGCATTGAACATGGTCAGTCACGCATGCACTGTCAAAATGATCCGTCTTGGGGATCTATCTACCTGTAGAAAATGGTCAAATACAAACTGAATATCGCTGTGTTGGGCAACGATGGCGGTCGTGTCCTTCTGAGCCTCGGCACAAAACGCTTTTAGCTCAGGAATCGCGTTGAGAATCTCTTCTGTACGGTCTTTCAACTCTGTGAGCTATTGTAGTGCGTGGGATTCTGTTAGACAATGGAAAACGTATCCACAAGCGTTCTCCCATCGTACCTCGTCTTTGACGACATTGGCACTTTGATTACTCTGGATAAAAACGTGGTAATTACGCAATACCAACGCACGTAATTGTTCAGACGTTGTATCGGCTTGAATTTGCAGTCGCCATGGCTCTTTCTTGAGCTCTTCGAGGGATCCAGCACTCAGCGCCGCCGGTGTTGGGGTCATGATCGGCACCTTGGAGTGTTGGAGCTCTTCATTGTTGCAGTAAGGCTGTACTGTATCCACTTTGATAAGTACGATATGTCGGCAACATAAGACAGAGTATTACCGTGGATTCTCTCTTGTTGCATTCTACTAGTAGTGAAACCTCAGCATTGGAATTGAAGTTGGAGGATGACGCGACATGTTCACTCGACAAGAACTCAGGCCATGGACGGTGTGAATTTTCACCGACTTGACAATTGATGCACTGCAGCCGTAGGTACACACAGTACATATTACCATAATCAAGCGTCGACATTAATTGGGAGTACTTCAGGTGATCGAATGTTCTCGAAGTTGGAGGAAACGATCCTCGATTAGTGACATACAGTAATGGGCGAAATGAGCTCCTCGTGCTCAGCTGAGCTCGTGGCAGTTGAAGCGATCTTTTCAGCCAACAACAAGACGATTGCGCCATCAGTATTCCCCACGCGTGTCAAAAACAAGCACTCCCGTAATCCAGCATCAAATTGGGTGATATCGTGTACTGTCGTCCCTCTGTTGTGTGATATCACTTGAAATTTGTATACCAACACGAACAGCTCATCTCGTCCCAGGGACCCATCTGTGACGCGAAGCAAATGGCACCATGGACAGGCCAAGGAGCGTCACGATCCCAACTTGCATTCTCTCCTTTTCTCTGCGGTAGAGTGACCACGTCAACCATGCGCCCTTCGCGTCCTCCTTTTGCACTGGCCACTCGCAAATTTGACTTCTCCGCCGCACATCAACGACCCTTATGCTTCGTCAAACCCGTAACCTTCTCACGTCGTCCTCGCGTCGTGCGCTCTCATCGGCAGCGGCGACGCCCTCTACGGCCAGTAAGAAGGCAGCTTCGCGTGTCGATATCAATGCACCGACACGTTACATGCCGTCAACCGCGAATGGCCGCTATGTTATTGAACAACTCAATGAACACTGGCGATCGTGCATCGCGGCCGTCGATTTTGCAGCGGGTGATGTCATTGGTACGGCCCCAGGCATCTTTGTACGTGTTTTAATGGATGATTCACTAGTCGTCAATGGTATCTAACGATAATGATTGATACAATAGCATGCGCGTCCAACGCGATTTACGGTCCAGGCCGATGCAGACAAGCATCTCGAATTTGCGGGTGGTCTAGAGTTTGTCAACCACAGTTGTGAGCCGAATGCGCGTCTTGTGGTCTCGGAGAACACACCAGAAGTTGCGTTTGTGGCGACCAAACCGATTAAAGAAGGCGAATACGTCACGTTTGACTATGCCACCAGCGAGTGGGACATGGAAGAGAAGTTTGACTGTCGCTGTGGCTCGACACACTGTCGTGGTCACATTGGCGGTGCCAAGTACCTTACGGAAAAGGAAGTTGCTTCCTCTATGCCACTGTTTACGTCAAGCGTACTACGACAACTTCTCACGTCCAAGCTCACCCAGTAGATCGTCAGTATGGAGTATGTGTGACTTGGTGATTGTAGACGAAACGTAACTTCTCAAATACGGTACAGGCAGGAAACAGTACACGATCATTTTCAACAGAAAGACGTTATGCTTCGTGTCGATACATGCTTTAAGCACATCCGCCACAATGCCATTTGCTGGGACTGGTGATGGATGGTCACTTGGGTCGCTCCACTTCAGCATTTCAGATTGGAACCTGACGGCGCATAATGAACCCATCTCCTTCAGCAATGTATTTCTGCCACGACTGCATCAATCGATGAGATCTGACGTGGCAAATCAGAGTTATTGTGATGATGGTGGTGCCACTAAGCATAATCATCGTCGGCTATCTCGCATGATTTCGCTTTGCACAAGTGACTGCATCAATCGTTCGGTGATGCGCTCGGCGACTCGGCTTTGTTCTTGTTCAAGAATCTGCGCGCCAAGACCAAGAGCACGGACGTGTGACATCGACGCTGAAGCTGTGCGTCGTCGTTGACGGGGTGTTATCACCGAAGAAGGCTGGCGTTGGACAGCAGTGGACTGAAACCGAGTCAAGAGTGAATCGCCGAGACCAACACGTTGCTGGGCGAGTAATAACCGCAGGTCGTCTTGGTCCACATCTCCTTGCTCTTCTTCGACGATTTGTCTCGCAAAGCGTTCGAGTTCGTCTTGAGCTCGTTCTCGGACATGCCAGATTGATGTGTTGATTTCTTCAGCAACTCTTTCAACCAACGTAGTCTGCTTTGAGGTCGTGTTGGATTCGCTGGCAAACAGGGGATCACGATTGAGTTGGTTGAAGACGGAGCATGCCACATTGAGAACCGCGTCGTAAATCGCACGAGTATTAGAAGTGTCAGGTTGCCCGGAAACGCATTCGTGGTAATCTGGTAGAGTCACCTACACGTTGGGTACCCATTGTTAGCTGTATCCACCACAATCAGTAGTGGACCCAAATCGTACCCGATCAACTTCTATCCGTAATTGACTTGCAATTGCGCTCTGAATGCTGAGATGTGTCTCTACACGAGTAACGCGCTTATCATGACCACTGGGATTACAAGCTGGCGTATTCAGAGCCTCAACGTCGTGACAAATCGCAGACACGGAGCCGTCGCGTTGCTTCGTAGTTGTCCGGAGTCGGAGGCCATCGCGGACAGCTTTCGTCATGAGATCGGAGAGGAGACGGTCAACTATAGAGTCAATGTCATGCTCGTTGGGGAGTGGTTTCTCTAGTGTCATCTCGTGGTCGTCCACTTCTGCATCGCCATGAGCGTCTGCCATGGTAGTGTTACCTTCGCCAACCAAAGAGGCAGACGATTCCCCAACGTCTTCCTGGTTGTGATCAGCGATGTGGTCAGACCGATTGACGACGGCGGTTGATGAACTGGTCATCTTGAAGATCTTGTTCGTACTGTATTTCGAGTCCGTTTGTTCGTCTGTCGTGTCATGAATGGTCTTGTGTGCCGTTCTACGACCAGAAGCACTGCGTATGTCTACCAACACCAATCAAACGCGTACGAGTTAGATCCGCCTACTACGATAGAAGTTGTGCCTTGTACACGCACCAGTGACTGCTCCCACCAGTAGCTTACCCAGCAAATTTTCCGTCATACTTTCAATTCGCGCGTCTTCGTCTGCGGCGCATGCTTCTCCCGACTCGGTACACTCCAATCTCGTTGTTTGTTCGTCGTATAACGAGAGTTTGTCCTCATCTTCGTACTCACGATTGTGATCGCCACGCACCAAATCTACTTCGCTTACTAGAACTTGTGGTTTGAATTCTTGTGCAGAATCGTATGATTGAGTCACGGGGACTAAATCGACATCCTCTTCCACTGGAGGGATCTCATGATCTTCGGCGCAACTAGCATCGTTGGCACTGTTCAAAGATGAACGACGTGATTCGCCTGGGTCATCTCGTCCTTCATCGGTGTGCAGCTCCAAGTTTGCCTCCTTCTGGTGAATCCTCTCAAAAGAATCAGCCACAATTCTTTTGCCGCTTGTGCTGATCACCTCATACGTGGTGCACGTCCTGACCACGTTTTCAACATAATCGAAACCAGCGAGTAGATCGTCTGTCGAGACGGCTATCTCAACATCTTCAACATAGTCAAAAGCAGCCAAGAGGTCAGTTGTGTGAACTTCGGCTATTTCGCTTGACTTGATTGAATCATCATCCAACGTCGTCTTCACTTCAGCATTGACCGCTAGTGTCTCTGCGAGAGCGACTTCCAAAGCCAGCCGATCTGATAAAACGTCTGCCTTATCGACAACTTGGGGCATGATAAGGGTGGGCTTGATGTCCGTTCCAGTTGCCGTTTGCGTTGCCATTGCTGTGACAGGCAATTTTGCATCTTCAACATGGTCGAAATCGAACAGTAGGTCTTCATTTCCACGTAATTGATCATCTACCTCAGTGGTTGTTGCAACTGTGGAGACAGGCAATTCCGCGATTTCAACATGGTTGAATGCTAATAGTAAGTCGTGATCGGACTCGGTGCTCATTGAAGAAACAACAACTCGGTTAGCTTGAGCTGAAGAATGGTCGACAAGTCGAACTTGGACTTCATGGTCTTGCTTGACAACAGGAGATTTGACTGGCTCAACTGACTCGAAGTAGTCAAAGTCTGCAAGCAACTCATGCGGCTCTTGGCCAAGCAATTGAATGTGTTTGGCTTCCAGCTCTCTCGATTCAAGCTGTCCACGCTGTCGGGTCAGCTCCAGGATGCGTTCGTCAGCCACCAATTGCGTCTCAAGACTCTCCATGTCGACCCACAATTGCGTCTCTGCTGCACGTAAGTGTTCTTTCTTCTTCTCAATGCGGAGTTTCTTTTGAACAGTGACGAACGCTTCTTTTCGTAGATCAATCTGCTTTTTGAGGTCATCGATTCGCTTGATTTGCTCCTCCATGCTCGCCGTGGTCAAATCTTCATCTTGTAAACTCAATGACACTGATTCACCTAGACCAGTCATCTTTGCAGGATGATCATTGCTCTGAACTGGAGCGAAGTTAGATTCGCAAAGCTCACTCGCGCTCAGCGATTTGACAGTCAAAGGCTCATGTATCGCATATTCATCCTCCTGAACAAGAGCCTCAGATGGTGGTTGTTGCACTGGATAGTTGTCGTCACGTGGATCGGGCAGCTCCGCTTGCTTTAAATCACTTACTTTGTGCGTAATAGCCTCTGAAGCAGTATTCAATCTGGTGTCGCTGGTCTCAAAGTCGTCGTCCGAGTATTTCTCCCCCTCATCCTCGCCATCCTTTGATGCATCTTCAACTGGACGAATACTATCATGCTGGAGTCTCTGGTCGGCGTTTTCCGGAGGAACATCTGTGTCGTCGAACTCGTCGTCGGCGTACTCATCATGAGAATCAACAGTGCTAGCTTCGATGCGTGGTTCGCCCATATCTAGAGCCTCTTCTTGAATATCGTCCTCTGAGATGTCAGGTTCGTTCATGTCTGGCGAATTGTCGTGATCATCCTCCTCAGAGATGGTTTGTTCATCGTGAGCAGTAGCTGTCCCGCTCTCGGATGCAAACTCATCATCGTAGGCATCACTGGCCTCCTCCCCGCTACCGATCTCATCGTTGTCGTGCACGTTGACCTTACTTGACTCCAGTTCGCTTCCGATCTGAACTGCATCGGGCAGGGACAGCTCAGAGTTTTCTGCATGTTCACTCATCGATGCAAATTTCTCTTCATTGGACACTTGGCTCACTTCATCTGGCTCATTTTCCCCACCTTGTGATGTTTCTGGGTCTAAAAGTTCTTGTTGTTCCAACGCAGCCGGCACTTCGATTTCCTGATGATCGCTCGACTCCTCTTGGACAGAAGCATGCACATTCTCCTCGACATCTTCGTCGTCATAGTTTGATTCGGCGTCTTCGATTTCAACTGCAGGAGTAACTTCGTCCGCAACGACAGTAGTCGACTCTATCGAAACTTCCTCATCATGTACATCACGTTCATCCATCGGAGTGCTTTCGGAAACAGACGCAAAATCCTCTTCACTGTAGTCTTCATTATGATCCTGGACACTAGAGATGGAATCTTCGGCACCAATCACACTCGCAACATCATGTTCAGAGTGGATGTCTTCGTCGTCGTCAGCATCAGTGACTTGAGAACGCTTCTCACTGTCCTCTTCTTCAATAATTCCATCATCGCGTGTACTCGATCGCGGTACGCTTGCATCAAACTCATCCTCGTCATACTCATCTGACACAGATACGTCTTTCCGCGAGGGAACCTGCAGTACGGAGCCGAGAGAGTTCGGAGTAGCAGGAAGTAGTCGTGCTGTGTCTGCCACTGTCGACAAGACATTTCCTAATACACCAAGAGAGCGGAGAGCAAGCAAGTCTTGATAATATCGAGATACACAGGCGGCTCTTTGACTGTCGATGTTGGCTTTCTCAGACAAGTAAGCCATATGAAGTGCGTCTTTTTGTAACTCGAGTTCATCTCGCCTCTTCACATCATGCATAGCTCCGGCCTTGTGCTCGTGCTGCGCAATTTCTTCCATCACGCGACCTAGATCCTGACTCAACTTCGCCTCGAGAGCAGTCAGGCGAATGTCAAGCAGCGCTTCTTCGCTTCTCTTGCGACTTTCGAGTTGCGCAAGGTACGACTGTGAAAGTTCAGGCGCCACTGACGCAACTGTCGCAATATAGGAGACAGTTCGTAGTGCGGATGGATTGGTCAGAGGCATCGTCAACGCAGTTGGTGCTCCACTTTGTGGCACGCTCACGTCTTCGTTGTGTCTGCCGCGTTGTTCAACCTGTGTGTGTGGCATAGTTCTTTCACTCTTCTCCGGTGTGAGTTCCTCATGTGAGGTTTTCGAGTATTTCATAGATGCTTCGTCGCTGACTGAATGTGCTTTGTCCACGACGCTCTCATCCTCATCGGAGTAGGCACTTGAGACACCAGCTTCGCTGATTTCGTCCACAAATGCAGCTGTATCTTGATCACCCATTGATTCATTTCGTGGCTTGCTCTCTGAAGTACTCATCGGTTCGGGATCGAACTGTTCTTCCTCATACCCGACAGATTCGGATTCACTAGGTTCTTCAGATGCAATCGCGGTCTCGTCGTTTTCAACTTCGCTAACAACTTCTATTTCATCCATCGCGGGCATCTTGTCGGGTGGCTTGAGCGAAGTATCGTCTTCAAAGTCGTCGTCATCGTACACAACAGATATCGATTGTGAATGCCGTCGTGAACTACTTCCCGCTGAGACGACCTCTGCTTCGTCAACGGAAGGGTCCTCGCGCATGCTATTGCTTTTCACACTAGCACTTGTTGCTCCTTTTTCACTCAGCATCTCCTCGTCAACTTCGTTCATGTCGCTGCCTTCTCCAACCGACGCAGCTTCATCACTATGGACTTCGTC
>JAADWU010000608.1:0-10881 GCA_023336255.1 Pythium graminicola | reverse complement strand
CGGTTGGTCAATGATTGGTTTCTTGATCCAGTCGAGGAACCACCGCGGGGGATCAACGTTGAACGTACTACCGCTTAGTCGGTCAATGATTTCAAAGGATAGATTGCCTCCGAGGATCACCCGAATCACGTCAATCGCGTTCTTCTTTTGTTTGCGAACATACATTACGTCCATCATTGGTGTAATGTTGAGATCAAAATCGCGTGAAGCGTACGCAAGCTGAGTACGGGTGATCGCGTCAAACTTCATGAGCAATGTGTCCAACTGGGTACGAAGGCGCTCGATCAACTTGATTGAGTCTTTGCAGCGTAGTAGAATACTGTTCTTCCGTTCCAACAGCGACAAACTCTTGAAGATCTTGGAACCCGGTACATCCATCGGAATCGCGGGAAGTTCCATGTCCTCCACCGACTCGAGTAGATACTGAAGACATTCGACGAGCAGGATTATGTTGCGTGCTGCTTCACTCAGCGTAAACTTGACGATACGCAGACTACCCGGATGTTTGCGATAACTACGGATCAGTTTCCGCAAGTTGCTCAGCGTATCATCGAGGACAAACGTGCGGACGAAGAAATTCCGAATGAACAACTCTCGACTGTTGAGTCCAATGAAGGTGGTTAGTAATGGCTCGTAGCGATCAGCGTTTGGGCCGGCCAACAAGCACCCTTCGCGACCGAGAAAGAGCACATCCTCCCGTGTGATATCATAGCATGCGTAGATTTCGCCTAACACTTGCTTCAACTCGTTTTCCCGTTCGCCCTTGTCGAGGTACTTGCACGCTGATAACTTTGGAGTGATACCACTGGCCATCAAAAGATTGTATTTGTTCCGCTGCTTTGCTTTGTTCATGAAGAGCATATCGAGTACGCTGAGCTGGTATCGTGAGAGCAAGTTCTTGATAATGTCTGACGAGTCTTCATGGATGTCGACAATCAATCGAGCCAGTAAGTCCAATGGGATATCTTGCTCCGTATGGTTCATAATGGCTTCGACTTTGACACCATACATGAGCGCGCCACTGACATGGAGATGCATCCCAAAGTTCTCGACTTGAATCACTCCTTCAGCTTCTTCGCTTGTAATTTCTGCCTCGAAATTGATAAAATTGATCGAGTCAAAGTCCAAAATCTTGACTTGTGTAAGCGCGGATGGCGTTGCAAAATGAGTTTCAGTTGGTCGAGAATCTAGTTCGGCACTGAAAAGTCCACCTTGGCACCGATCCATGGCTCCAAGTCGGTCATTTAGCGCCGCAATCTGATTTGCGCCAAAAGGGATCCATTCCCCCACCAGTGCTCGCACTTGTGAGAGCACAATACTCTCTTTGGCTTCTTTCAGCATCATATTCGAACCGCGTGCAGACTCAATGGCTCGTAGTTTGTTGCATGTTGGGGTGACGCGAAAGCCGTTTGTAGAACGTACACATGATGGCAAATAGGGACTGGAGACGTACGACACGTCTTCGACCTGCGTGATATTGCTTACTTTACTGTACTCGCCAGCGCTGACCACAAACTCATTTCCGTCGTAGTGCACGCGAAGGAGGGTTTGCTCGTGAGGTACCGGTGGGTACATAAAACTCATCGCATCGCTTTTGTATTGCTCTGGAATACGATGAACCATTGCGAGGCCTTTGATTGAAACTTGAAATGCCGTCACCGGCTGGTAATCGACCGACGAGAGCTTGAGTCCGTTCACAAGTTGTGCTTCCCACAGGTCGTCGATCACCGACTTGGCTTCTTGGGAGATGCATAGCCACCGTCGTTCCGTTTGTCGATCGTACGACATCCATGTCAAGTTTGGTGCATAGTCAAACTTGAGCAAGCCTTTTTCGATGCCTTCATTGAGTAGAACCAACAGCGCAATCTGTCGGATCCACGTTTCAGGCGTGTGCACATTACTCGATTGTTGCGCATATTTCGCGATACAAAAGAGCACACGACAATGATCAGCGGGCCATCGCTCTTCGGGACCGTCCCAGACACTCACAGGATCGTTGTACACCATTTCCAAAGTCGAGATTTGCTTTCAAGAGCTCGCCAAGGGTCGCGTCTTTCCGAGATTGGCGATAAAAATGAGGTTTGCTACCCTGTAAAACTGCAGAGCGAGGAACCAAGGTCAAGCAACTCAGAAAACGTATTCTCCTACCTTCACATGTGGTCGTCATCTATTACCCTCGTTATCAATACCATACGCACGTATTCCCACGCTTTTCATGCGGACCTTCGTCCTCGTGGTTGTACTTCAGCACTTGTCGACTAGCTGCACACGAATTTCATTCACTATTGCGAAAGACAGCGTGTGTCGCGGTTAATCAACGGGCCGAAATCCCTCACTCCAAGTTTGAGGAGGAGGAGAGGAGCGCGGCATCTCATTCCCCCTTTATGCAAGTCACAATCCTACACAACCACAAGTCAGTGTTTCCATCACCACAATAGAATCACCCAGTCCATCACGCACCAGTCAAAGCCTTCGAAGAGGCCCGCACCCGACGTTGCCGTCGTCTCTTTGATCGACCACTGGCGATTTCTGATTTCCGACAATCCCATGGCTTCCGAGATCTACAAACAAGCTCGGTGCGTCAGCATTACTCTTGATCACAAGCAAATCAGTCCTGGCAATCGCACCTGTGCCGCATTCAATGCTCCTTTCTGGTCCTGCTTGTTGGCAAAGACCAACAAGATCGAGTCTTTCAGTTCTTCCTCCTATATCACCCAACGATCAGTCTCTTCTCAACCACGCATTCCCACGTCGATTTTCCTTGCCTCCAACATTGCGTGCAGCTCTTGCTTGGCAATATTGAGTCGATCAATGTCGGCAGAATCCACGACAAAGATAATCGCATCGGTATTGGGGTAGTAACAACGCCAATACGGTCGAATACTGGTCTGTCCACCAAGGTCCCATACTTGAAATTTGATGTTTTTGTACTGCAGTGTCTCCATATTAAACCCAATCGTCGGTACAGTCTGTTCAATCTCATCGGCCTGTAGTCGATCTACAAAACCCACTTTATCAATCATACTGAAAATGTATCATGTAGGGAACTGTACCTACAGAGAATGGTCGTTTTGCCCGCATTATCAAGTCCGAGGATCAGAATCCGGACTTCTTTACTCCCAAAGAGCGACGCAAACACCTTGGAGACGAGAATGCCCATCTTGTCCAAGGACCAAATCACACGTAATCCGCAATGTGAATAATTCCCACCAGAAAGAAGGATGAGGAAGGGAGAGGAGGAGAGTACTCTACGTATCCTCAATACAAGACCCCAAACTGAAAGCTGGATAAAATCCAGATTTCACAATGTACTAATTTAGTTGAATCACAATGGCTACATCCTACCTAGAGTTCGTCATCATCCTCAAGACGTTGTTTCATTGCGGGTGGTTGGTCTTCTAGTGGCGAACGAGGCACAGATGAAGGAGGCAATGGTGATGACGACACTACTTGTTGAGATGGAGACGGTGGGGGTGGAGGTGTCGAAGGAACCGTCGGTAACACCACAAAACTCCCAAGTGTAGGGTAGTCGTTCGTGTTGACAACGGCTCGCAATGCAGAAACCACCGCTTCGTCTTTGAGTAGAGCGATCGAGTGGCTACCACGACGACGCTGTAGTTTCTCCAACATATGGAGAATCTCATCGACGTCCTTGGACGGTTCGCTGCCAGTCTGCAGAATCACGAGCATGTAGTTCTTGACAGCTTCGGCACATTTGTCGACCCAACTCGACAACAGAGCGAGTGCGAACTCGTCAAACGTCGAGTTGAGTTTGAACACTGTTTGTAGAATACTAGCGTCAGGGGTAAAGTGGATCAAACACTTGAGCAACCCGTTCAGTGTCTCGGCATGCTCATCAGGATTCACGCACGCCAATACTTTTCGAGCAGCACCCATCACAGATTTCACAGCCGCTGGCGAGTTCGCCGCTTGTGTCTCGACGATCACCAAGTCCCACAATACAAACTGTTCCCACGAGCTCCACGACAATGACGACAAGAGAAGGTTTGCGAGACGTGCCTTCAAAATCGAAAACTCGTGGAGGATGATACGCGCACTGATAGTCTGGAATGTTGCTGGTGTCATGAGGGATAATAGGAGTTGAATCAAAGCGTCACTGCGAACAATGAGTTTCGAAAGGCTAGGGTGCTCCAAATTCCGGAACAAGTATGGCAGGATGTAAAGGACAGCGGCGTCGACAGCGCCGACTTCATCTTTCACAGCTGGGGTCGTCGGATGTACTGATCGGCCCAGTAGTGCAATCGCCTGTGCCCTCGCATCATCGATATGCTGTGTTAAAGTGAGGTCTTTGATGAGAGTCTGCGCAAGTGAGCTGCTCAAAGCGTTGACGAACGCGTGGTACGGTGACAGCGTCGCCTCAATACTTTTTCCTTCGCCCCGGGAGCAGCAGAATGCCAGAAGTCGAAAACCGATGGTCGCATCGCGAGCATGCATCGCCATGAGAAACGGCACGAACAACTCTTGCGGTTCGCTCAGCAGTTGGTCAAGCATGGAGTCGAAGACACCCGCGCAAGTCGCCTTTGGTACGTTGCTCATGCTGATCTTGGATGACACGATGATCTTTTCCAACGAAGCGTGCAAGAAGGAGCCGAGGAATGCAGCTAGATCTTGAGCATTGTCTTGGCGAATCCACGAGATGAGGATATCGTTCAATGATTCCAGGAAGCCTTCTGTCGGCCTCGTGCACGGTTCAGGCATCATATCTTGGAAGCTCTTGAACTCTTCGTGACCCAGAACAAGTAGCTCAGGCGGAACATCATCGGGCTTGGACATGTTTGCCGTTGAAACCATGGACGCGTCGATGAGAAGCGTTGCCGATTCGTCACTTTCATTGCCATGCTCGTCTGGCGTCTGTTGGTTAGCCGGTAAAAATGACGATGTGCTCAGGGCATCTGTTGATGTCGCAGTCGATGCCATGCTCGACTCCGAGTGTGACGGGCTACTTTGTGGGTGTACAGGCGATGCAGCTGGACTATTGCCGGAGGTACTGCACCCAGCATTGTGCATTGGGCTTTCGGGAGCTGGGGATGGAGGCACAGGCGATGCTACATCTGGAGAGTGATTTGGACTGGCGAGGGCACCAGGAGTGTGATGTGGCGAGGGTGCTTGAAGTTGGACAGCATCCGGTGAGGGGAAATGTTCTGGGAAGATACGATGCAGCTCTCCCTTCAGCTCTGGCGCACTCGACACCAATAATGGGAAAGATTGGAGCGGGAGGACGCTGGGTACAACTCCAACCTTCAAAAGCATTGAGAAAGCGGTGGAAACACCCTTCTGCATGCTGATTTTGTTTGCGGGAGACGCTGCGAACTTCTCCACAGCGAATACGAGGAACTGAATCATTGCAAGTGTCATCTGTGGGTGGCTCTTGAGCGACTTCGTCTAAATGTGAAAGTGGTGGGAGTTAGGCCACAGCTTTTTGTTCAATACCTTTAGCAAACCCACCATGAGAAGAGTCGCAGGTTCAACATTCATAATGTTGTCCGACGACTTGAAATACAGGAAGTCGAAAAACATGGCAAGCTGAACGCGCGCAAGAACAGTCGGACTTTTGCTACCACACGGAAATTTAGGTTGATGAGATCACGTCGAATCCACCTTAAAAATCCCGTTTGAGCACGTACCACAGTAAATACAACCAACCCAGAATGTGGTATCGCGGTGTGATCTTGGAATTGAGGATCTGGTTGGACGGATGATATACGGCGCAAATGTATCGAACGAGATCCGGGACGAGTGCATCTGAACCTGAATGGGCAAGGAACTGGGAGGCAAACCATTTCTGATACCGTGTCACCGATCCCAACTGTACACGTTCCATCATGAACACGAGGTGTTCCTCCATCTTCGGTGAGAGCCGGTAGGCCAGGTACTTTGGCGGTGTTGGGATCGACATAAGTCGTGAGACAGAGAGAACAGCGGGATCCTGATCGCCTTCATCACGAACGGCACGCAATTGCTTCCAGAGGGCATTCATACCTGGAATCTATACAACGGAACAAATCACAATTAGTCAGCCAACGAAATGTGACTTCAAGCATCATGCACTCACATCTTTGGCGTCGTTGAGAACTCGCACAACTTCCCGACCAAGCTGTGCCACGTCTGTTTGACGACGGTTCCACAAAAGCGTACATAAGTCGATCTCTTGTTGCAGGAGACTCGCGTGCCCCGTATGATCCACAACGATGCGAGCAAACGTGTGGAACACGTACGGGATAAAGCTTGAGCTGGATAGCAACCATGCTTCGTGCTCGATCAGGATACGCACAATCGACGACGCGAGCCACACCGACGTTCGACTCGGGTCTCCGCCGGTGAGATGCCGCATAAGCGAGATGATCACTTTGTCGACACCTGGCACGGTCACATGCACAAACTCGCGTACAAGCCACAGCAATTGACTGCGACATGGCCCAAGCAACTTGGCAAATTTCTGTTCAATGAGCTTTTGCAACAGCCCAATGACGTTCTTGTAATTGTCGGCCGCCGCGACACTCGTAAGAAATCGAAGATACTGCTTTGCCAATGGTGGTTCTGTGGCTATCGCGTACAGTAATCCAATGTCGGGTTGGAACGGCAACGGCGTCATCGTGCCACCGCTTTTCTCCGGTTGTTGCTTGAGAATCGTCAGTGTTGCTGCTTCGTCTTTGCCGGCAATGGTTTTCTGCATATGATAAAAGTGGGCGTACCATTTACGATCGAGATCGTCAGGGGCATCGAGCGGCTGGTGACTGATGAGCTTGGAATGCGGTGTTTGGGCCCCATGGGCAGGGGATTGTGGCGTTGTCGCCGACGCCGATTTGGTTTGATGGGGAGAAGACGCCGAAGCACTGGGCGTGGAGGACGGTGGAGGAGGTGGTGGAGGACCCGACGGCGGCGGAGGAGGAGGGGGAGCGGAGCTCGTGTCATGACCGGGAGAATCCTCGTGGAGCTCGCTTGGCGGTGGAGGCACGGCACCGTCGTCGCTCATGGTCACGTCTAATGGTTTGTGTGTTCTTTTGGAGGGAGGTGAATGATAGAGTTACTGTATACTCTCTGTAAAATACGAATGTAGCAACAAGGAGTTCAATATGGTGTCATTTTCAAGAGGTAAATACACTTTCGTTAAGGGATATAATACCTTATAATCAGGTAATCTTCAGATATACTTGCTTCATAATCTGCGCAGAATCAGGGTCAGCAACCCAGTATTAGCAGAAAGACTCGGAAGAAAAACTTGTGGCAAGTGCCGTCGGTAGAAGGCTTCTCTCTACGCGTAGACAACGATTCTGCATCGGTAAAGAGGAGAAAGACACCGTACGTGTCTGCCTCTACGAGTGCACGCAATTCCGAGTCGCATCGTGTCCATGGTACGTCCGCAACGCGCGTCGCGCGACAGTTCGTCGTCGAGTGAATCGTCGGCGTCGTGTTCGAGCACTTCAACGGCGCCACCGCCAGTCAAAAGTACTGTTTCTACTGTGACAGCAGGTCCACGCGGTTGGCGATTCTTGGATACCGAGGAAACATGTCATTTTTTCAATAACGAGATTGTTGTTGGCACAAATGATATTCAGCAAATGGATGTCGATGATACCAGCGATGTGGATAGTAGCGAGGACGAGGAACTCGAAGAACCTGACGTTGAGGGGACAATCGAAACACTAGAGCCTGTGGCGATACCTCCAGACAACGCTAAGCAACTGCGCAATCCGATGCACACAACATACGAAGACATTTATACCGAATTTGATGATGTTTATCTCCCAGGTATTGCGGCAAATGCGCCCAAGAAAATGAGAAATCAACGTGCAACCCAACGTCACGATGCCGCGCAAGTTTTGAGTGCGTTTTGTAAAGAACTCAAGACCGGACAGAATTATTTGTATCGGAAACGTAGCGAGTTCCTGCGTGTATGTTTCCAGCGCGCAATTGACCAAAATAATGATCAAGAAAAACAAGAGATGGCCGAGAGTACACCGCCATGCTCACCACCTTGTACTCAACGTGGTCAATTAGCATTTCAATTTCAGTGCAGTCGACTAGAAAGACCAATCGATGTGTCCATTCCCGACTTGTTACCTCGGAAGTGGCCCCATCTCCCACATCGTGATCCCCAAGAATGGAAAGATGACTTGGTTGCAATCGTCACGTTTGCAAAGCGAGTCAACGAGCTACCGGAGGGTAGCTTACTGTACGAACCGATTGATGTGCAGACGTTTACGGAATCCTGTGTGGAACTGTTGAAAGAAGAAGGTATCGACGTCTGGTAAGACAAGCGCGTGTGATGTTGTATGGCAATCGTTGTTCTCACGTATGATTGGTTTGATAGGTCTGTGGAATCGTCAGTGCCGACCGAGATAGCTGTAGCAGTTCTTGTGGCAGTACTTTCTGTTGCTGTGCGACTTCAGTCGTTCTCGTTGCTCTTGTTAGTCGCGCAAGTGTCGGTTCGTTTGGGCAAATCATTTACTCTTGGTTCTGGCACATGCGGCAAAGAGTTGGTCGGTACTGTAGATGGTTGCCTGAGAATACTTCACTCATTCCTCCAAACCGACTTGCCTCTCGCCACATATCCTCGTGCACTGGTGTCTCAGTGGAAAATATGTGCGTATCAGCCGACGACAAGTGATGCAATTGCAACGGATGGGTCTTTTCTCTACATATATGGGCGGTCAGGCCTCTTGAAAATCGGCACAGGCCGAGGATCAACTATACGTGATTTCGTATACGCTCATAACAAGAAGTACTGCCGTAACCGAGACGTCGAGCGCTCATGGCTGTGTCTGATAGGAGAATACCTCTATTGCCGAAGCATCGTCATGCCTAGCAGCCGTGTTGACCGAATTCACACAAGCAATCTTCAAAATGTCGACGAATTGGTGTTTGCTCCGTCGTCAAAGTCGCCGGAACCTGCAACAGGATCAAGCACTGTTTACGCCATGGTTACCGATGGAGTTGATCTGCTTACTATTCACAGCATCGATACCCATAAGATCAGGGATCCGAAGAAGCCTAGATCTACCAAGACGAAGAAAGCGCCTTCAAGTCAAGGAGCAAAACCACTCACTACAAAAGGCTCCGGAAATGACTCAAGTCGAGGGATTCGGGTTGGCGATCGGGTCGTCCGGGGACCTGACTGGAAGTGGGGTGCGCAAGATGGCGAGAAGGGATCACCAGGCACGGTCGAACGTATTAGTACGTGGGGTGGAGTCAAAGGCTGCGGTGTCACTGTTCGGTGGGACAAGAACCAGCGCATTAATACGTATCGATGGGGAGCTGAGGGCTGCTACGATATTGTGGTTGTGATCGAAAAATCAGGTGGTGTTTTTGAGAAGAAGCCACTCCCGGAGAAGTCAGCTGGGGCTACGACGAAGGAAGAGCCAGTCACTCCACGATATCACTTCGTAGTGAATCGATTCAGCGTCACGAAGCTTTTGTGTGTCGTTGACTTGGAACGCGAAGCTGCGGGGTCGTTCTTACTTATCCGTCCAAAAGCTGACGCTGGTTCTCAGGTAGCAGCGGGAGATACAGAGGCATTGCTCACAGCCGTTCATGAACATACTCTTGGTGTTTCATCTGCAACAACGTCTTGGATGTGCGACGGAGGAACGTCAGGTTGTTTAGGCGACAATTCGGGTGTTCGGTATCGTTGTGAGCGAGGATGCGATTTCGACCTTTGTGACGTTTGCCTCGCGAACACTTTGATTGGAAAGCAATCTGACGGGCAAGCAAAACATGATTCGATCAAGTCAGATCCTTCTTCCACAAGTACCGGAGGTGATGAAGACGGGAATGAGTCTCCATCTACAAATCAGACTAGTAAGGACACCTTAACCGCAGAGCAACGTGAAGCTGCTCGACTCGACGACTTGGTCACGTTTTGGTGCGGATTGTATTCAAGGGGTGAATGCGAGATTGCTCTGAGACGTGCTGACAACATTGTTGAAGACGCGAATGCTTGGCTTAGCGATTGCGGCCACGAGCTCAAGAGGACTATAATCTTACCGTGTGTTGATTCCGTCACTCTCGAATCTCCGCCGAACTCGAGTGGGCTGGATCCTGTTCTGCTTGTTGCCGGGTCGTTCTATGTCATTGATGGTGAGTTGTGCATCGTATCTCCGCCTGGCTTGTATCACAGTGATAGATCAAAACGAACCATCCACTCAGCTGATGTGGCCTGGTTCTTCTCCTTGAAAAGCGGGTCTCTTGCTTCGACAAAAACCTCGCCGGTTCTGCTAAAGAGCGTCCCAGCTGGCTCGCCAATTTGTGCCGACCTTGTGAGGCGGCGAATCTTGGTGTTTTCTGGATATCTGAACTGTGTGGAGGAGTACAGTGTGGCGAAAATTATCTCAGACACCAGCGTGTGGACATCTTCGTCGTTCAATGAGAATCTTCAGACAGTTGGTGAGCGCATTTATGCTTTCATCCATGAAGCTAGCGAGCAGCGTTGGGCCTGGCGAGCTTACAAGAGACCTTGCCAAGGTTTGCAGGATTGGATTAGCCAGCTTCAACAGGAAGGGATGGCGGCAGCTGCTGCGTATGCCCGAGAGAATCTCAAGAGTGATTCAACTGCAACAAAAGTCCGCACTCGAAAGATCAAGAAGCTTCGATTGCGAGTTGAGGAGTTCGAGAAGCTTGGGCGCTCGGGGGAACGTGGATACTTTGTACCGTACACAGTTGACTTCAGCGATGTCGGTCTTCGTGGGCTGTTGGTGGCATTGAACCGTGCTATCGACGTCTTGGATAGTTCCGAAAAAACTAGCTTCACGAGCTTAAAACGAGTTGCTGGTGTCTGGAGAGGGTTTCTCGGCGATTGCATTGCGTCCGATGTGGTCCTACAAGTACCGGACGACTGGTCAAAGGCAACCCAGTTAGCTACGG
>JAADWU010000607.1:0-10909 GCA_023336255.1 Pythium graminicola | reverse complement strand
GAATAGTGTTGGTCCTGATTGCCGTGTATGCGGCCGACGCCGAGGTCGGTACAATCGAGAGCAGCGACGTCCCGATGATCGTTTCCTGTGGCATGTCCGCCGCTGCGGTCAGATACGCCGTCACGAGGACGCCTCCGCCCACGCCCACGAGACCGAAATAAAGCCCGCGAGGCCACCAACGATGGCGTATTTGATGTTGCTAGTGACAAACTCTGGTACGTCACGTGTACGCGATGGAGAAACTCATGGTTTCGGTAGTTCTGGAGATCGACTTGCGTAGTGTTGCTATTGAGGATGGGGAAGTGTGGACTGTCTTTGAGTACGACGACGGGCGCGCTGGCCAACATCGCGACACCGATAGCAAGTGAAAGCCGCTTACTGGAGACGCGCTGGGCAAGATGGACGCCGAGACGAGCACAGACAATTGACGGAATCGTCGCCACGACCGCCAGTGGCGCATTGCATGCCCCAGCCTGCCAATGAGTTACAGCCCCGAACAGCGCGCTAAAGGTGATTGCGCCGTGTTGTGTGCCATTGATGGTCTGTTGGGACATGGTCGTGAGCTTGGCGAGCACCGCAATGAGGATGATACCACCGCCCGTGCCTGTGAGTGCCGATGCGACACCAGCGCAGCCCCCAATTGCTGTGCTTGCTGCTAGCGAGAGGCCTTTCGGGGCTGAGGACACTCGTGAACACAACACCCGATGACAGATGCGTGGACGACGGACAATCCACGTGTCCCCAGCGAGCAATATACGCTTTTGCGGGCAGCGAATCGCGAGGCGCAGCATCAGCAACGTTGAGAATGAATGATTGCGGGTGCCATTGGGTTAACACGACATTCTACTAAAGTTAACTACACTCCACGCCGGAGCATAACGAGCGCCGCTGTACCCAGCGTTGCGCCCAGCAGATCGCGCAGGACGTCTTCGGGGACGTAGTGTGTCACGTATTTTGACGTGAGGAAAACGCTGAGACCGAGCGAACCCCCGAGACGCACGGCCGTAGGAACGTGAATTGAGTGAGCACGAGCATTGAAATACGCCGCGGACCCAGCGGTCGGGAAGATTGAGAGCATGGACGTGCCAATAATCGCTTCCTGCGGCATGTCGCTCGCTGCGGTCAAATACGCCGTCACGAGGATTCCCCCGCCGATGCCCACGAGACCCGAAATGAATCCTGCGAAGCAACCAGCCACAATGTACTTGAAATTGACCTCCACAAACCCAAGAAGATCACGTTCGACGCGCTCCAAGTACCCGTGGCTGGTCCCAGGACGATAGCACTGGAGATCGAGCGGATCGGCCTGACCACCAAATTTGGGGAAGTTGGGGCTGTTGCGGAAGACCATGATGGGCGCACACGCGAGCATGGCCATGCCGACGGCTAGAGAGAGTCGTTTGCTGCTCACGCGGTGGGACGCACGGACACCGACGCCAGCAAAGATGATGGATGGAATGGTGGTCATGCACGCGAGCGGAAGGTTGCACGCGCCGGCTTGAAAGTGGTTGTATGAACCTAGCAACACGCTGAACGCGACAGCACCGGCCTGCGTACCATTGATGGTCTGTTGGGACATGGTCGTGAGTTTAGCAAGCGCTGGAATGAGGATAATGCCGCCCCCAGCGCCCGTGAGACCCGACAAGACGCCTGAGAACCCTCCGATTAGTGCACTCTTGCCGAGCGAAAGCCCAGGGTCTTTGTGCGGTGGGGGACGAGGTTTTTCGCTAGTCGATTTGTGTTGCATCCGGTGGGCGGATGGAGTGCATGATGTGGGCCGACGGAGCAGCGCAGGCGATGCATGACGCGCGAGTCGCGGCGTGAGCACGAGCATTCGGTCGGTATGCACGAAATGGGGATGTGCGTAGTCATGTGGTTAACCGAGAAAAGAAACTGGAGAAGCATCAATTAAGTTAACGTCCCGACTATCCAAAGAATTCCGACGATCTACAATGTTCATCATCAATGATGCGGTAGGGTAGTAGTGTCATCTCACTGGCATCCTCAAGGGTCATGACCATGGAACTCTTAGTAGTCGCGTGGTGGTTTAACATTGGAGATGAGATCCATGAGGTTTGTTCATTCAAATGTAGCCATGTCTCTATGCAAAGTCACTATTATGAAATGAAGCCATCTACGTCTCTCTGACGATGACACCTCTCTACAATCCTCGTCGCATCATGACAATGGCCGCCGACCCCAATGTCGTTGCAAGGATCGTACGCAATGTGTCTTCTGGGACGTCGTGCGTCACGTATTTAGACGTCAAAAATACCCCCGTGCCGAGACCACCACCCACCCGAATGGCCGTGGGGATGTGAATTGCCTTGGCTTTGATGTTGAAATACGTCGAGGATGCGGCAGTGGGAACGATCGACAGCAGCGATGTGCCGATGATGTACTCTTGTGGCATGTCACTCGCGGCCGTGAGGTATGCCGTCATCAAAATCCCACCACCGAGACCACAGAGACCCGAGATGAAACCCGCAAAGCATCCTGCCAAGACGTACTTGAGGTTGGCGACGGCAAAGCCGGGGACGTCGCGCTGCACGCGCTCGATGTATGGCACTTCGACCTCCGTGTCTTTTACTGGAGCCGAGTAAAACTGAAGGTCGAGTGGGTTCGTGTCGCCCGTGAACTTGGGGAAGTGGGGACTGTTCTTGAACACAATGAGCGGTGTGCACGCAAGCATCGCTGAGCCCACGACGAGCGACAGGCGCTTACTGCTAAGACGCTGGGCTGTCTGCACGCCATAACGGGCAAAGACGACTGAAGGAATGGTCGTGACCAGCGCCAGTGGTAGATTACAGGCTCCCGATTGCAGGTGGTTGAACGCACCAAGGGACGCGGCCACGGTCACGGCACTGATGGATGTACCATTGACTGCCTGTTGAGTGAGGTTGGTGAACTTGGCGAGCGTCTACGGAAGAAATTATGCGTTACCTAGCTATCGATCACAGATTTTGCTTATGGAAACGCACCGGAATGAGGATGAGACCGCCACCTACCCCCGTGAGGGCCGAGACAATGCCAGCAAAGCCACCGGCCGAGAAGCCGACACCCAGCGAGAGCTTGGCACCGTCGTCCTTGGGCGTCGCTGAACAGAACACGCGCTGGCGACTGCCCGCCGCTCCACGGAAACACGGCGTTTGACGACGCGCAGAGGCAACGGCGGAGGTGCGCAGCACACGATGCATTGCCGCGATGAAAGTGAAACCGAAAATGAGCTGCTGGCAATGACGCAAGCGAGGTTACCGTATATTTGAGACATTTACCGTATTTCCTCGTGCTCATATCGCAATATCACGATATTGTGGAGATGGAGTTGGTGTGTTGTCGGCGTCTTGGGGCGCGTGCGCTGAAGGCAAAGAAGAGTTTAGGTCGATGCCGAATGTCCCAATCTACCACGGAACCCCAACAAGACGAGGCGAGCGCCACAGCCAACAGCGAAGAGAAATCCGAATCGACGCCAAGAGACCAAATACGCAATCCATGGAGACATTTTCAAGCGTTTACGAGTATGGACGAGTATGTTGACGTGACACTGATCCACTACGATAACAAGCGCAAATCAGACACCAAGGAATAAACACCACACTTTTGTTTTCTGTATTATACTACGGACTACTGATTTCTTAAATGAGCATCACGACCGGATCATCGCCGTCGCGCACAAACATGAGCTTGTTGTCGACCTCGAGTTGGAGCAAGACGTCCTCTAACTGCTTCTGGCTCACACGACTGTCCTTGCCGTGACGACCACCACGGGATCGGTTTAGGTGTGCGAGCACGGACGTGAGCGGGAAGCTCTGGTCGTCACCATCTTCGCCTGCCTCGCTCAATTCACCAAGTGTCCGAGTCACGTCGTCCATTAGTTCTTCCGCACTGTAATAATACACAAATCGACATCAGCCAATTTCACCTCATTATACTCAGCCACACCACCAGGACGTACCTAAATGCATCGCGTGTTCGTTTTCTGGAAGGAGATTCCGCCACAGTCTTGAGCATTGCATCATCCACATCTTCTGGTTCACGCGCCTGATTCTCGTACGGAGACGCTTCTGGCATAGCTTCATCAACTGCAACTGGATCCGAAACAGGAGCAGACGTAGTGGTTGAATGTGACTCGGCAGTGTCATGGTACAGCGCAAAACTCATGAGACCCATGGCTCGCTCAGCATCAACAACGTCGATGCTCTTGCTAAGACGTGCCTTGGCGTGTGCGGACGCCAAACGGATAAGCGTTTCCAAACTACGTGCTGTTACCGGTAGCGTACGCGCCGTCTGCTGAGAACGCAGTTCCGCGTATCCTTCGGCAATGAGATCGATTGCCTTGTCGGTTAACACAGGCTGAAAACGGGTTTTGGCGTAGTAAATAAACTTCTTCAGGAAGTCGAGTGTCAAAATGCCGTGGCCACTGCCACCCGACGACTGGTAGCCTCCGTGAAGAAGTGGGTCGTACTTTTGGAAGATCGATTCGCTTCCGTCACTATCGTTTCGGGAATCATTGAGGAGCGCCATGTGATCGGTAGAGCTGACTTCAAACGACAGCGGTGTTCCCTCCTGACCAGACTTGGTGTAGCGATGCATACGCAGCACGTGGTCGGAAATGTTACGGTCGGCACCCCGGTCAAGCTTGTCGAGCACGACGAAGAGCAAGTCGAAACGCGAGAGCAGGGAATCTGGCAGACCAATGTTTTCCTGAGGCTTTTTGTTCTTATTGTACTGTCCGTAGACAGGGTTGGCAGCAGCGAGCACGCTACACCGCGCGTTCAGCGTGGCGTGAATACCAGCCTTGGCAATTGTGACAGTTTGTTGTTCCATGACTTCGTGAATCGCAACGCGATCTGCCTCACTATAAAAATGAACGCGGTTGGTAAAACAGTTGTAAGGATTATCGCGAGCAAAGCCAGGCAATTTCGCACCTCATCTTGTCGAACTCATCAATGCATACAATACCACGATCAGCAAGAACCATGGCGCCAGCTTCCAGTCGACGTTCCTTTGTCTCGGGATCCAAAGTCACCGCGGCAGTAAGACCGACGCCTGACGAACCTCGACCAGTCGTGTTGACCGCGAGAGGTGCGATCGTGCGCACAAAACGAAGCAGCTGAGACTTCGCTGTCGATGGATCGCCAACCATGAGGACATTCACGTCCCCACGCAAGTGGGTGCCATTGTCCAAGTTCTTCTCAACACCACCCAGAAGCTGAAGAAGCAATGCCTGTGTAAAGCAAGTCAGCTTCCGACATCATATACCCACTTCCAGTAGAATGGATCCTACCTCCTTGATCTCCTTGTGGCCATAGATCGACGGCGCAATCGAACGGGAGAGGATGTCGAAGGCATCCTCCCGCTTGGCAAACTCGCGGACATTGAGCAAGTCTTCGGTGGACATGACGATGCCGTTCACTTCCTTGCCGAGCAATTGAACGTTGTCGGCAATGAGTACTGTGCGGAACACCGCGGTCGACTGAGCAGCCGTCCTGCCACCAAGCGGCCGGTAGATCCCGACAATGCGAACACGATCGCCGGGTTTGCACTTGTCGACAAGATCGTTCTCGACGATAACATCACATGACCGAGGGAGCTGACCGAGTGGGGCAGTCTCCGGTGTCTCCTGCATACTCAGCATCTGGTAGTCTTTGTATTGACAGAGACCAAACTCGGTCTCAAGGAGATTGCCGTTCTCGTCGCGAGTTGGGTAGACACTCGAGGTCGGCGCTCCATTGAGTGACGTATGATCCCGGTACTCGCGGGAGAGCATGGCATTGGTTTCCTTGCAGTAGTGGACCGACCGCACGACCTTGGGACGCACCGCCGAGCATTTGGTGATAATACCGTGAACACACACGAGCTGACACAGGTAGTTGGCGAGAAGTCCACGTGGTGTGACGTTATGATGACCGAAATCGCCCTCGAAACCGACGTGGAACTGCATGTCCTTGGTGGATTCCTGTTCCTTGCTGCCGTAGAGACTGTCGTAGTTGAACACGAGCTATACGCAACACAGCGTGAGTGATAAATGCTTACCAAAGAGAGACCGATGCAACGCACGTCTTTGATGGCGGCTTCAAACGGCGGGACAAACTCCATGGGTTGGCGCAGGAGTCGGTTGACGATATTGTCCTGGGCGCCGGCGGTTTCGCCCGTGAACGAGCTATCGTATTCGCGGAGGTCGTTCAAATCCACGACCAAACGATGGCCTTTTTGATTCATCATCGTCCGAATCTTCTCGGCATAATTCCCAAAGCCGTCCTACGTTTTGTCGGCGGTTAGTCGTCGATCAGAATGAGGACAGAACCCCTCGTCTCACCTCGTTTTCGAGAAACTGCGTAAAGTAGTTCTTGTGTCGACGAAAGGCCTCGTCCTGTGCGTCCTGTTGTAGCTCCATCGTCTCTCTCTATCTATCGACACCACCGACAACGGATGGAATGGAGTTTTAGACCGCACCGCTTGCCGCGCTTTTGGCGCGGGCGAGGGAGGACTAAAAACCCATCGGATTCAAATTCCCAAAAACCCACCACTATCCCAATACAGTTGGTGTTTATTTTCACATATGTCGAGAAATTTGGAATTCAAAACTGGCGGGCTCATCTGCCACGTTTCTAACATATCTGGTAGCAACTACGCTTTGTCATTAGAAATGGGTACACTCGATATCTTACATGACAATACATACTTGCGACGACACGCGCACCACGTGCTTTTTAACGAAGAGATAGTTGTTCGGACGTTCCGCCAGCAGTGCGTCTTTCTCTCGCTGCAGACGCGTGATCTCTTGGCGCAGATGCAGTCGCTCTTCGTCACCTACGCGCGCCATCCGCTCCAGGTCGCTATTAATCGCCACGAGCTCAGCCACCTCGGCGCGGTGCCGCTTGACCGTCCCGCAGATCCACAACACAAGCTGTGTGTTGCCACGGAGTGATGCAGGAACATTTTCAAGGTCGTTGTCTTCGCACACGACTTCTTCTAGCTTTGCACAATCTGAAAGTGTGTGTGGGAGGGACGTGAGTTTGTTGTGACGCACATTTAGTAGACGCAGCTCTTGAAGGCGTCCAAGCTCCACGGGCATGGAGGTAAGCTCATTAAAGGACACGTCCAGTACTTCTAGTCGCTCGCAGTATTGAATTTCAGTCGGTAGTTCGTTCAGACGGTTGTGATGGAGTTCAAGCTTGCGAAGCTGAATGCAGGTGGCGATTTGCTTCGGCACGGCAGTGATCCGATTGTTGGATAGGAGTAACTCACGTAACAGTACGAGGTTTCCAACCTCTGCGGGTAAATGCACCAATTGGTTACGTGACGCATTGAGCACGAGAAGCGAATCGGTGAACTCCCACACGACCTCGTCCAGGGTAACCCAGTGCTTGTCTTGGACGTCCAATATGCCGTTGGCGTCAGGGCGAAGTGAATCATCTAGTAAATCCTCCATTGCCCTGGAAGCTCATGCAGCGAAAGGTCGGTACAACGCATATGTGTGCTGTGACTCCATGCAGCCATTTATAGATTAGATCGATCCCAATGATATCCAAAGACTAGTGGTGCTTGGAGCCAATCACATTGCAATTTTTAAAGCTCACAAGCGCAAAATCGACCAAGAATGGAACACCAAATCTTCTCTGTTTCGATCTACTCTTCGTCTTGGTCTGTGGGTGTTTCTTGCTCAGTAATGTCGACGCGAACACGGTGCCAGGCATTATTGAGCACTCCACGCATGTTCCAAATGGGAGCGATGGTGTCTGGCTGGACATTGTAAGACGAATCCACGGCCTTGCACATCACATCGAGGCTCTTGGTTCCTGGCGGCACCTCGACGTCCAATTCCCACGGCGTCCATGCCCAGGCGCGGTTATATTTTTGGCGACGACCCGATTCATGAAGCTCTGCGGGGCTCCACGTCTTGCCACCATCAACTGACACATCTACTCGAATAATGTTGCGTCCTCCTCCACTCCACGCATAACCCTTGATCGTGATCACATTCGAGTCCGTCGCGTCCTCTACGGTGAACACCGCTCCATTCTTGGGCTCCGTAATGGCCGATTGCACAGGTAGTTCTTGAATGGAATCCCCTGCAAACTTCCAGTAGTCCTCGCGAGTGTAATCGACATTCGGTGGGAAACCTTTGTAGTCGCGTTGTTGCCAAAAACTGGGGCTTTCGTCAGACGAAAGAATAATCTTGTGAACAAACTTCACGTTGCGAGCACCGACAGTGCCAGGTACGATCACCCGAAGAGGGTACCCATGGTCACGTGGGATGGGCTCTCCGTTCATTTCAAAGGCGAGCAAAACGTCCTTGCGCGGATCCAAGGCGGTTCCAATCGGAATGGATGCTCCATAGCTCTTTCCTTCAGTATCCATGTCCAATCCTTCAAACTGTACGTGCTGAATAATGCAATTGCAGTCGTCGCAGTTCTCCATGTTCTCGGCAACAGCACACTCGTGGCCCTCACGGCAGTCTTCCTCCTCGATCCCAATACTCGCAAGCACATCGGCGAGCTTAACGCCTGTCCAGTTAGCTGTCGAAAGCGCCGTGGTATCCCAACTCAGTCCATTGACTTGTTTCACACCCGACATTTCCGCACGTCGATTGCCTGCGCATTGGATCGTCGTTGCGACCGTATAGTGCTTGAACTTGGTCTTGAGGTCGTCCATCGTGAACTCGACTGTCTTGCCTGGGCATGAATGTCACACACTTTGTTAGCATATTGTACAGAATCTACCAAAATTTCTGGCACATTTCTCACCGTTGCGGAGCCCAAGTCCTTCAATCTTGAGTGAAAAGGTCTCAGCATCGACCTCAGGAACCGGTAAGTGGTTTCGCACAAAGAACAACTCATTGGGCGTAATGTACGACTCCATCAGGAGTTCCGGCGGTGGCTCTGCGTTGAATGGCATACTCGAGTTGATCTTCAACGCTGGATGTCGTGTCGGATCTCGGCTGTACGGTCCATCGCCGTAACGCTCTTTCCGCAGCTTCTCCAGTGTCTCAACATCTTCGACTCGCAAGTTTCCAATGCGTAGACCTTCGAGAATCTTGTGCACATCGCCATGGTTGTGAGCAGCGTAAAGTTGCCAAAACGGTTCAATCGATTTGCCGGCAGCCAGTAGAATCTTGGTGCCTCCGGGGTGGGACACGATAAACTTCGTAATGTCGTAGACGCCGTGTCGATAAACGACCCAGATACCATTCTTCTTGGCACCTGTGTGTTCCTGTACCTCCTGGAGCGTATACGTTGGCAGCGAATCATCGCGTTCACCTGGCACACATGTCGGTGGTTCGGACGGCGATGGCGTTTTTTCTTGGAAAGCGGAAGCGGCGGTAGTCGTGGCGACGGCAGCAAAGGCAGCAGAAGCAAGGAGACGACTCACTCCAGCAATCGACGACGACGAACCAGCGCGCTGAGTCCATGGGGAGGAGACAGAGGAGGTAGCCGTGGGTCGTGGTAGCGCCTGGAGGGACCGGATCCACCTATGGTGGTGGTGCATGACGTGGCGAAGCATTTTCTCCCAAGTCGAATGTCGCCGAATGGGAAAACCTTCCAGTGCTTTAGTGGAGTCGCTGACCTTCATTCTTTCCATCCAATCAGGAAGCGAGAGGCGGAGATGCAACGGCGGAAATGTAGGTTTTTGGCATGATAGTGGGTGATATGGGCAATTGGGTGATTCAATGGCATTGAAGTGAAGGAGTGGCATGGCCTCAATAAAAGGTCGATGAATGGAATGGCCAATGGCATGCTTGCAGTCACGCGTCTTGAAGCGATGCATCATCATTGACATGCATTGGCCATGATGTCGCGCATCTGCACCCATGAATGAAGTCAGATGACGTACTATTATACCACGTCTGGAGACTGCTCCACAGTTGGCGTTCTCAATTCCGAATCTGCACGATGGCCACCACGTCAACGTCATCGTCGGTCGTCTCCCTTGCTGCCGGTGTGGCTGTCATCTCGGTCACGCTCTACCTGTTCAAGCAACAAAAACCAGGATCAGCGGTCGCTACTACTACCAGCACCAAGAAATGGACCGCGGAAGAACTCATTGCCCACCGCCGCTCGGTCTTCACGGACCAGTTTGATGCCTCAAGAACAGTCCCTCGTGAGATTGTGGAGAAGATGCTGGCGGCCGCAAATTGGGCACCAACTCACGGGCGTACGGAACCGTGGCGGTTCATGGTGTTTGAGACGGCAGAAGGCAAGAAACGCTTGGGAGAGGTCGAGCAAGCCTTTTACAAGAAGCACGTTCCGGCCGACAAGTTCTTCCAAAAGAAATACGACAAGATGGCGCTGAGCAAGACTGTGTCATCGTACGTCATTGCGATCTGCATGAAGCGTCAGGAGAGCGAACGCCTTCCTGAGACCGAAGAAATCTGTTCCGTCGCGTGTGCCGTGCAAAACATGCATCTGGTCGCTGCAGCCCATGGCGTGGGTGCGTATTGGAGCTCGGGGCCGCCGTGTGTGTCTGATGATATGAAGGCATTCCTGGATCTTGGTCCGAAAGACAAGTGTCTTGGTTTGTTCTACGTCGGTGTGCCAAAGGAAGGACTGGAGCTCCATGGCGCGCGTAAACCGATCATGGAGAAGGTCACATGGAAGTAGGATTCTTCAGACAACCACAGCGTGTGAGTCAATACATGCTTTAACATTCGCTCATGATTCCTCTACTGACTGCGTGCTTTCTGGTCATCAAGATATCTACTCACATGCTGCAACCATGTTTCCTGCAAGGTGCAACGTCACACATAAGAGTGTTGGTAGGCATATTTAGAGTGATGGTGATGATCCAACCACTGATCTGCTAGTGTCATTCCCATCCACCCCTCTGGCGGCAATGTCCTCGTCCTCGATGGTCTCCTCAACGCTCTCACTCGCTGCTGGCGCGGCCGTCATCTCGGTCACGCTCT
>JAADWU010000606.1:0-10911 GCA_023336255.1 Pythium graminicola | reverse complement strand
GTCATGGTGGTGAAGGACAACTTGATCTTGTCAAGCCGAACGAGTGGGAGACGATGTGATAGGATCGGATGACTGTGAGAAGTACGGTTCGATCCCCAAACTCGCCATTCGGTACAACGGGAAACTGGAAGATCGCGCTCAATACTCCATCTCCAAACGAAACAACCTTTTCAAAGTATCCTTGTGGGACTGCCGAGCTGATACTCGAGTTCACGATCACTGAAACAATTCCCGTCTGACCAACTGTGCGTGTGAGCAAAATGTCCACAACTCCGACATCTTCTCGCACCGAGAGCTCCGAGTTGTTAAAGCTGATTAGACCAGCATCACCATTGTCATGGACTTCGACGATTGTCTGGTTCATAGAGGATATCACACCAGAGGTGGTCGAAGTCAACGTCACGATGATCACTAACGGTGTGGGGTCATAGACGCCATTATCCGGTACCGTCACATCAATCGTCTTAAGAAATTCGTTTGAATTGAGAGTGACGGTGCCTGTCGGGTTGCTGGGACCATTAATAAACAAACACGAAGCACTCCCGTCACCATTGGTGGAACACACAAGCTGCAGGCCACCACCGAGTTGTGTCGAAACGGTCACCGAGAAGGCGACTGTGGTCGAGTTGATTGTCCCGTAAAGGCGGCTGATTTCAATCGACGCTGTCTTGCCTTCGTTGATCCATATGTACGGCGGCATGATTCTCACTGTACCAATCTTCGAATCCGAGTCGGTCTCGTAAGTTGAGTTCATCCACGGGCTCAAGCCGGCATCTCCAACCGCACGCAAAGAAACCGTGTATGCTGTTGCAGCATTCAGTCCGTCGATAGTGAGTGCGTCGGGGCAGTTGTACGTCAACTCATCTTGTCGGTCACAAGTCAGTGAGCGTTCCAATACGGTGACACTTGGTGAACTTGCCGTGGTCACCAGAGCATCAAGACTCAAGCTACCGCCTCCAGCTGCCGAAGGCTTCGAAATCCCGATGACTAACTGCCCAGTTGTTGCATATTTAACGTTCATATTCGGCGTCGACGGCACACCGCTTGCAGTTGTGAAGTTTACTGCGACCCATTCGCTGACACCAGAAGTAGTTTCGGCGCGCACCTTTGCAAGGTATGTTGTCAACGGCAGCAAAGTGTTCAACTGTATCGAACAGCAAGTGAAGTGTGCTTGTTGGAGGGCAATGCCGTCTTGGGTACTAAGTTCGTAGTAGAACTGTGTTCCTCCAGCAACGCTGTTCCCGCCGTCATCACATGCGGGGGTGACTTGAATCAGCAATGACGATGGATGAGGGTCGTTGACAACCACCACTGGAGCCTGTGGAGACGTAGACGCTCCCGTCGCGAACGTTGCAACTGTGCGATTGATTAGCCCCACAGTGTTCTCCACTTCGAGTAGATATACAAAGTTCGTATTTGGTGACAAGCCTCCACAGTGGACGAAGCTCGACGCCGCACGAGATTCCAAGAGCATCTGGCCGTTGGCACTTAGGGAAATCCGAGCAATGGGAGCGCCACCGGTATCCTATGGCACAAAATTCGCACGTGTTTCAGTGACTGTGAGAAAATGCTAGACACGTAAGAAAACGTACCAGTGGCATCGCCCACCTGAGAGCAATGGAACCTCCAGTGCGTGCTACGAGCTGCAACGTCGGAGCCACGGGTATTGAGCCAGCGCTACAAGTACGGTATTAGAATCGTGTTGCTCGGGACGCTGATGGTACCTACCTTGTAAAGATTACACGAGGGCTGGAGGCAGTGCTGTTGCCGACGCTGTTTTCCGCGACCATGGTGACAATGTGTTGCGTAGACGCATTCAGTCCATGAATTTCACAAGATCTCACCGCGTTGGTTTCTGTGAAGCATGTTCCTTCGACACGCACAGGTATACCACATGGTGTCGAGCCACTAAAACAGCACAACGCCGTCAACTCTGAAGCGCACGAGCTGGGAGAACACACTTGCGTTGCTTGGACTTGCGAGAACGAGTATCCTCCGACTATATCCATATGGGAGCAGCTCGAACACGAAGTCAAGACGGAATAGCAAGGCGCTAGTGAGTCCGTGTATGCAAAATAACGAGTCGAATCTGTCGGAAATCCCCCGTTGTCTTCGCTCCCAGAGAATGTGAGTGACATGGAGCCACCCGATATATGCGTGAAGTTCAAGATCGCAGGTGGCGAAGGTACTATGCCAGCCGTTGTTCTCGCCGTCACAGCGTAGGAGTCAATAGATCCACTCAGGTTGTACTGGTTGATCGCAACAACCCTGATGATATAATCTGTACTCGCGAGTAACCCCGAGATATTGTACTCACGAACGTGTGGCATCGTCGATCCATCGAAGATCATTTCTGGTATTGAGAATGTCCCAGTTGGCTGCTTGTACACACGGTAGCCTTGAATTGTACCTCCACCTGAGTCTAGAGGAGCATTCCACTGGACGGAGATCGTGCTTGGCCCAACGCCTATGATATCAATACCCGCAACCGCAGATGGAGGCCCTGCAGACCCTGTGGTCAATTGGGTCGGTTCACTGGAAATGGTTTCACCGAGATCGACGACCAGCGAGCTAGTCATGGTGTAATTCCAAGTATCCAGAAGCCCAGCGACAATCACTGGCTGTTGATCGGTGGCACCAACAATGACTTCTGTTGCATTTCCCCCTGCTGGTGTTAATCTGAGGTGGAACCGCACTGGAACCGATCCGTTGAGATCCTCTGGTGGTGCGATCATGAATGAAATTGTACACCCCTGCGGTGGTAGTACGGTCAGTCGAGGAGGGGATGAAGGAATTCCGGCTGCCATTGTTGAGACAATGAGCACGTCACTTGCGAATACACTCTCGGAGGGATCGTCGCAGACATTATCGGACGAGAGTGCCAGTGCACGGAATGTGTAGTTGGTGAGAGGGGAGAAATGTATTCCGTCAGCTTGATACATGAGCTGAGCTGATGTCACCTCCGACGTCGCGGGGATACTCTTGAGCTTCACGAAGCGTCCATCCACTCCTTGAATATAGATGTTGAATACGGCGATTGGGAGACCGCCTGTCAATAGGTCACCCGAATATGAATCCTTTGTCCGCATATTCGTGAGCATCACAAAGCCTACCTGTGTAAAGAGGCTCAGTAAGAGCTAATGTGATTGACCCGCCTAAGCCACAAGAAAATAGATTGCTCAGTCGGTCAGGGAAAACATAAGCAACAGCAAGGTATACCAGAGCTGGCCAGCAGAGAGGGTCTTGGGGTCTTGTCGGGAGTGTCAAACGCCGGGGTTGTGATCGCGAGTGAGGCGCTATAGGCACTAAGCAGTTGCCCACGGAGAATTCGTGCTCGGAATGCGTACGTTGTGTCGTGCCTTAGCTTGTAGACGGTCACAGTCGACGGAATTGATGTGTTGACCTCAGTTCGCGATGCCATGAAACTGCTCTCTGGCACCTCACGCTGCTCTACCATCAATATATCCTTATCGTCAACTGGAGGGTCGATGCGGAGACCGACTGACCCTCCTCTGACGTCAAGGACGACGAGTGATCTTGGTGTGTCGAATGTGTTGGTATCACTGGAAACTGCTGAAAATGAAATTTCCATCGGTGGGCCTGAACCAATGGAATTTCTCGCTCGAACCGCCAATCTTGCAGAGGTCAAAGATACATCCAATTCGAACGTTGCAGATACAGTTGAATTGTCCGTTTCTGCGATTGGAAAGCCATTCACGAAGACTTGATACCGGGTGATACTTGAACCTCCATCATCTAGAGGAGCACTCCACTGGGTCTCCACAGCCCCATCCGAATCCCCAACTACCACGAGGTTCAAGACTGGACCAGGAACAGTTGGGGCCGTTGTGCTTGCCATCAAGCGCTGATGAACAACATACTCCTCACCCGTTGGTGCCACCATTGCCAATGCGAATTCGTACGAAGTGGTTGGCGCCAAGCCACCTATGGGGAGTTTACCGTGAGAATAGGCACTAACCAAACGGGTTGACATGGTTGAGCCACACATCGCTCTTGCATCAACACTGCAGTGCTTATCACACAAGCTGCTGGATACTCGCAACGAGTCATCTGGGAATTGTCGGCAAAAACAGGAACCCTGGGCATCGATACCGACGAGTTGAACAGGCAGCGAGCGTGTGATTTCGACACCATCAACAATGAAATCGTTTCCATTGGAACTTGAATCCACGCCCGATGCATATCCACTTGACATTGAATCAAACCGAAGCTGGAGCAGAAGACTTTCATCCACAGCAGAACTCTGGAATTGAATCGCCTCAATTTCAGTGGATTCAAGTGCCTTCCCCCAGACCCGGACCTAAAGACCATTTCTGTGAAAACCTCACCTCGCGTGGAAGCCAAGGAAACGTACATTATCCATTGCTCCGGCAAAATGAGTGAAGATGTGCTCAGAAGGAACTTGTAGGGCATCTACAGGGAAGAGAGGGTTGATGAGAACACTTCAGCAGAAGCTGGTGGTCTTCGGAAGTACTTACTGTTGCCAAGCTGAAAGTAACCCGTGGCCACGGTACAATTTGTAACCGTGATGGTCCCAGCTGCAATGGGAAGGCCATCCACGTGAAGTACCACTGAATCATCATCATGGAACGAGACTGCGACATGGTTCCACTGCTTGAGCGTGAAGAAATAGGGAATATCAAGAAATGACTTGCAGCGCCCAACTCGTAGTCCAGTACTGGTCTGAGACATCCACCCTGTCGGCTCACTCCCACCGAATAAGAACAACAACTGCTCCTCCGCTTGGCTAATTGCTTCACTTTCGTCGCGAACCCAGAATTCAACTGTGACTCCCGCTAAGGTTACACCAAACGGCCGTGCACTTCGCACTACTGACGTTTCCAGGAGTCGGATTTGTGTCTCAGTTGTGTAACAAGCGGTATAGCACGTGCTCGGATTGCTCGGAAATGCGTTGACCGCTTGGTACATTCCATGTACGGTCTGGCAACCATCGTACACAATTCCCGAACCTTGATAATTACCATAACCACCGTTAGCACATCAACACAATCAGACCGAGTGTGCTGTGCTTACCTGTGTATACAACTTTAGTCAAGTTCTCATTTGTTGAGCGGGCGTAGACACGAAAAAAACTGGCGTTCAGTGGTGGCGAATTTCTTGTGGTACTGAGTACAATCTGGCCTCCAGTGGCTGAGATAGGACGCATCCGAACTTGCTCCTCAACAACCTCTATGCTACCAAAGATGACATTATCGAGCGAGACCGCGTCGCCAGGGGCAGGATATCCGCGGAACAGTACAGCCACTGATTGGCCGTAAGTGCTCGGTACACTAACCGTGACACTGTTCCAGTTTCCAACAACAGTGTCTGCTGAATCTGTTGACCAAGCGCCAATTTCGATGCTGTTATTGAAGACGAAAACAGCCTCCAGAATGGTCAAAGCTACAAAAGGCAACGATGTCAGTAACATCTCCAGATTCCATATGAAGACAATACTCACCCGATTCAATGCGATACTTGAACGACAATGAACCTTTCCCCCACAGTTGTAGTGGCAGGCTACGGTACACAGCAACTGGAGGAGCTGGTGGTCTGATCAAGGTGAAATTCAGGCCGATCCATTCGATAACTTGCGTGTAGATGATCGACGCCGTACTGTTGTACGCAAAAAATGGGGCGTCGCCAAGCGGGTCTGCAAGGTTAATCGCGGTGAAAACGAATGAGAACTCCACAGCACCGATAAATGTGGTCGCTGGAGTGATTCGCACGTCTATGTGTTTTCCACTGAAAGTGACGAGAGCCTTGCCAACATCGTCGTTGTCATTAAGTATCCGGAAGCAATTGCCTGACACAGGTTTGATCGTTCGAAACACAGAGCTGTTATACAACTCAACCAAAACTAGTTCTTCCAACTTATTGGTGTAGAGATCGAGTTGAACAGTTTCTGCTGATGGCGATGCGTTTAGTCCGATTACCGGGACGTGAATAACGACGGGGTTGCCTGCATACACTTTTGAGCTGAAAGTGAAGGGTCGCACGTGAGTTGGCGTGATACTCGCCTTTGGAACTGTCTCAATGTGCAATCCTCGTACTGCGTAACACCCATGGTGTGGTGACGGGCCTACTGTCTCCCATCCAATAATCAGGTCGATACTGGTTGCCTCAGACACGTTGGTTACGTAGCCAATTGCTGTGCTGTTTTCGACTGCAAAGGATACAAAATCGGCGCTCTGGTTGAACACAGCAGGCTGCAGCTGGGCGACAGTCGATACCACCAATGTTCCAGTTGGTGCCGCGTCGCGGGACCAAACGATGGAGACGTTCCTGACCAATTTCCCAGCCGTGCTAGGATTAGCCAAGATTGAAGTTATGAGCTGATTCATCGGAGTCATTGGTGGGCGTGATTGAATTGTGTGGAAGTACCACGTTTGTTTTCGAGACGGCAATATCTCACAAACGCGGAGCTCAAGTGTTGTCCTGGCAGAAATCGAACTTGTCCACCCATAACCTCCCTCAACAGTTCGAGGAACAGTTTGGAGGGATAGAGTGACATCTCCACCAGACGTTCGCAATCGTGTTAACTGCACCATGACCGGGAGTTCGAACGTGTCCGACGTGTTGCCCGAATGCAGAACAATACTGCACCCGTTGATCAGACCTTCCCGTTCTTCAGATGTGTTGCTCGACGTAATCACGGCCGAAAGTGTTGGGTCGCAATTGTCCACGGCGACTTCAACGAGAGCGTCTCTTGGAACCAAATCACCCGAAATCATCAAACTCACTGTGTTTCCCAGAGGCGCCTCTGCACTACCTATCACTTCGATTTGCGGAGCATTCACTGAACGTCTCGACAGCGATCGCCAGGTTAATGGAAGCTCGAGGTCTGCGATAATTACGCTGTCCGTGGTTGGAGACGACACCACGTGGGTGCTGACAACTAACAGTACCTCGTCAACGATTTGTGTTGAACTGGCCAGCTGTTGTCGATCAAGGACGATGGTCTCGTTGCAGCGGTGGTGCATCGGTGCGTCGCCCTGGGTCAAATCACCTGTTCTGGCAGAAATCATGTACGACGCAAATTTGTCGAACAGCGTGACGGCTGACTGGCAATATTGACTCTGAAAGTTGTCGACTACTGTTCCAAAATAGCTTGATAATTGCAACACAAGTGCATCTCCAGCAAATGTAGAGAGTACAACTGGCCACAATGTGGTCTTCACCTTGTTTGGGGACTCTACCCCAGAAGTAGGTGCGGTTTGAAGTTTTCTAACAGCGTTTCCATGTTGACGGAATGCGAGCGGAAGAGATGACACTTCAAAGAACTCATATGGGTGGAGCTCGTGCACGAATTGCAAGCGAATCGTGACTTGACGTGAACTTCGAGCAGCGACACCGACAATACCAACGGTGGTTACGTCACTCCACGGCAACAAGTTCTCCATACCGACAGACAGTTCAAACTCTCCGTCACCTCGCTTGATCAACATCTCTTGAGACTTCACCGTCGCCGACTTGGGGTAGTCGCCTCGAATTACCAACACCAGAGATGAAACGTGCAGCAGGGAGTAGGCATCCATCGCATCCAAGAGGCCCTTCACAACGGGTCCGACATGAATGAACGCACTCGATTGATCTTCCATTATAACCACGGGGTCGACATACGCTGGAAGGTGAACCCAGTGTATTGGTGGGAGAAACTTGCTGAAGAATGGTCGCTCGATTTCCATCAGGCCATCTTGAACAATCCGTGTAGATACAGAAGTGACTTGAAGTTGTGTAACGTGGCACCCTTGGGATGTCAGAAGAAGCTCAGACGGGTGCTCCGGGTCTCCCATAAAGTTCCATCGGTAATATGACGTCATAGCATCTTCGTCAGGAGTCGTCGTCAATCGAGTTAACTCATGCGAAGTCTCAGTCAAGGAAACCGAGAGGGTTGAGACCTCGCAGCCACTCAGTTTGATGATGACGGAGTACATAATACTTCTTCTTGAGACTGCTCGTAAAGACGTACTTGAATTGAGTGCAACCAGTCCATTGGCGACTGAGAACGCCACTTGCGGATCGTAAACGGTGACAAATAGAAGTTGGTAAAGGGTCCGGAATGTCCTACCATCCGACATAGTTCGAAAGCGTAACTCGATCTCAATCACTCCGACAAAATCCTCGACGAAGCTAACGATCAGACAGGGGTTCTTGGGGAAGAGCCTCCACAACGCTGACGTGAAACCACTATCGTGGATTGTTTGCAGCGATGAAGAATGCGTCATTATGATGCTCTTTACAGCCTTCGACTTCCACCGTGCTTCAACAGACCACAATTTCTGGGACTCTTCCTCAGTCACACGTGTGGCAACATTGATGGTTGTGTTTAGGTGCACTCGCAATGGCGTCATATTGACGGCATCCAACGAAACAGATTGCAACTGCAAGTCCTGGCTCTCAACGATGTTGAGACCCCGCTGTGGAACAGTGTGATCCTTGATGATCTTTATGTGTGTTTGTTGCGCACTCATAGCTTGGGTAGTTGATAACCGTCGATTGAAACGCGGCGCTGATGAATCAACCGTGACGGAAAACTCTCCGACAACTGGATTAGCGACGAATAGTAGCTGTTCACCAACCAGATCATTGTGAAATCCACAGCGATCAGCAGAGCCCAACTTGCAGCTTCCTACATCTACCAGATTACACACAATCCAATTAGTACATGATTCAACTGAACGTGCACCTACTTACCATCAAAACTCTGCCGAACAGGAACAAAGTTAATCCTGTTTAGTGTGCCGCCGTTAGTAGCGTTGAATGATATGCTGGTACGATATGGAATGCGAAATATCTCAAGATCACGATCGTTGATCTGGGCTTGAATTTCTGACGGCTGCCATACGTCGTTGCCTTCTGAAACAATCTGGTACAGAAGATCACGATAAGATTAATACCAGATAGGGAACCTGAGCCATTGAGTATTGGACGTACAGAGATGAATCCAATTCGTGATGGTGCTTCCTGTAGTACGATTTTTACGCTTGAGTTCGAACCCGCACGAAATCCGGACGTGAAGTTTGTTCGTTTCACTAAACTCATGTCGTCATCATAAACTTCAACAAGAATCGAGTTCACAGTTCCAGATGCGACTGGAAGCGCTGTGATGAACGACAAAGACAGAACTACGAAACACCCGATCGCAGTTGGACAAGAGCGTTACGGATTGTTTCTGTAGAAACTTCTTACCATTACAAAGTGAAGAATCCGGGGCGTCACGATTCGAGCAGATAAAGCTATTATCGATGGTGCAACGGTACTCGGGGTCCTCGCTGGTCGCGAAACACAGCGCATAACTTTTCATTTTCCCCAAAAACGTGGGTGAACAATCACAACCAGTGCGTGTTTTGAAACGAAGCTGACTTGACGATACCGGATGGTAAGGATCACCGTTTGGGTCTCCATATAGCTGGTCACGTAGCAGCACACAGGAGTTTTCCATTTGAGAACAGCCTGTGCAACGATCGGTACGCGAGCAGATCTCACAGCATTCCCCTTGGGTTGCAGCTGCCACGGTTTGTAAGAGGAAGCTGTCGTACGCCGCGCCAAAGTACTTGAGTTCTGATGGAGGAACAAAGCGAACGGTCGTAATGCAACTAAACCCAATCATCGAAAGGGCCGAGATCTTCGACGGTATACCGAATGATTCCACGTTCAGTAACTTCTGTCCGTTTAGTGTTCTGGCCATGTCAGACAAAATAATTAGCATCTCATATCGTCACACAAAACTGCTGTGGTCAACATACATTCGCATCCGAGGCCACGGGAAGGCAAACGACATCTCAAAGCGATCAGTCACGTCGGTGATGAGAATATCAGCACGGAGTCGACGTCTCCCTTCAACATCCATCCAACTGGCAATTCCTGACGAGCGATCCAGGATGAGTGTGTATGTTGTGACATTCGTTGAAGTAGAAGATGCCACGTGAAGCCTGATTTGATATTGGGCTTGAGATGTCCACTTGCCTCGGATAACGAATGCGGAAGAGTACTCCATCGTAACGGGAATGGCTACAACAGCGCCGGACACGAGGCTCGCAACTTCCTCTCGCGTCAAGTGTGCCGATTCCATTCCCACTTCGTCACTCACCCGTGCCGCACATAAACTCCGCGTTGACTGGGTTGCTGATAGTATGCCTCTGGCAACACAGCATTGTCCTTGGTCGCGCGCTGGACAGATCCATGGTACACCTGGCTCACATCCACTTGTCCCCACGAACGGTCCCACGTATCCATCGTAGGCAAGCGATGGTGAAGCCACTTGAAACTGGCACGAGCCACACGGATTGAACGCTACAGGAGGACCCAACGTTCCATTTCCAAACCACGTTCCATTCCCAAACCATGTGCCATTTCCAAACCACGTGCCGTTGCTGTTCCACGTCGTATTCGTAAACCATGTGCCGTTGACGTTCCAATTTGGTCCTCCATACCACGTGCTGTTATCGTTGCCGGTCGCATTCCACCACCATGTACTATTGTGGCCGATCCACATGGACGTACCATTGAGATTACTAGTCGCATTGGCAAAGGCAGAGCCATTATGACCGATCCACACACCATTCTCTAGTGTCGGACTAGTGGTAAACCACGTGCCATTGATATTCCATGCGTTTTGGACGCTAAAACAATTCGCAAAGTCATCCAGGCCTTCGTAATCACATGTCTCGGCCAGGACGACGGTCATCGCGAACGCGCCGAGCGCGACGGGCCACAGAACACGATCCCAGAGCATGTCGCAGTGTCTCTCTCTCTCGTTCGATCTTTGGATAAGGATGAGGGGACGCCGTAGCGTCCTCCATATCTTTCTTCCTTTTCATCGAGCCGTCGCTTCGTGAGTTTTTTTTTTTCGTTTTTTGGCGTGCATCAAAACTACCAAAAAATACC
>JAADWU010000605.1:0-10915 GCA_023336255.1 Pythium graminicola | reverse complement strand
TGGACTTGCCACCACTCTTGCCAGGCTTGCCACCGATACCTTTGCCGGGGCTTCCACCTGGTTTACCCGCGTCTCCTGAAGACGGCGAAACGGGAGCAGGAGCAGGAGCAGGGGCCGGAGCAGGGGCCGGAGCAGGAGCAGGGGCTGAACCCGAACCCGAAGCTGGAGCAGGAGCAGGGCCAGATGCGGGGGCGGGAGCAGGACCTGCAGCTGGAGCGGGAGCAGGAGCCGATGGTGTCGCAGGGGTCGCTGCTGGCTTTGGCGCGCTGGTGTATTGCGCCGCTGAGCCAGATTCCGAGGTTGGCTGTGAAGACGATGACGGGGCCGGAGCCGCCGGCGTCGTCGCTGGCGCCGTGCTGTTACCCGCTGCTGGGGTCGAACCAGCACTCGAGCCAGAATCCGTTGAGCCCGCTGAACCACCAACCTTTTCGTTGATGAAGTCGAGCACCGATGTCACACGTACGTAGACACCAGGGGCGGCACCACAGGCGCCACCCCAGCTCACAACACCAATGAGCACATTGTTGGCGACAAGAGCACCGCCCGAATCACCCTGGCACGAATCCTTACCACCACCTTCACCCGCACAAATCATCCGTTCTGTGATGCGGTTGTTGTAACTCTTGTTGCAGATAGCGTTCGAGACAACCTTGACATTGACTTCAAGTAGCGTTGTGGCTGGAACATCTGACTCGGTCATACCCCAGCCACGCACAACGGCCATGGTGTTTTCCTTGTTCTGCGAACCATCTGCCTTGCACAGCGGCAAGGTCTTGTAGGTCGACGGCTTTTCGAGCTTCATGACAGCCACATCGTAATCGTGCGTACTCTGGACGTACTGGGGATGAATCCACTGGTCCGAAACCTTGATGCGTTCACCACCTGTAGTGCCCTTGGAGTATTGGGAACCGATCGAGGCGTAGGTCACGTTCTTGACGCAATGCGCCGCTGTCACAATGTACTGCGCCGCCACGAGCGTACCACCACAGTATGTCTGTCCGTCCGGAGTCTTACGGAGGGATACGGTCCACGGATACTTGCCAATATCGGCTTCTGTGCCACCGTAGATGCGATCTTCCTTGTTCGCGACCTGGTTGCTGACCTCGTCATCATCACTCGAACGCGTGGCATCGGTAAAATCCAACGCTGCGACCGATGATGTCGCCACGCCAAAGACCGCCACGGCCGCAAGTGCAAGGATTCGCTGAAGCTGCATATTGCGAGAGGTTGGAGGCTTTGATCAAATTCCGCAATAGAGATTCTGTGCAGCACGGTGCCTGGGAGAGGAAGGGAAAGGCATGCAAGCCATTCTGATGGCAGAGCCGGTCATCGGCGGCCGGATGGATATCGCGAGGGTAAAACAATAGGGCATGTTACTGAGGAACAGCTGGTGGAAAAGAGCGGGTTCCGCTTGGTTGACATTGGCAGTCATGTTCACGGCATGACGACAGTTTCAAGACCACCTGGAGGTGCAGAACGACTGTGATCGATGACACTAAACGATATGGCACTCAAACGGGGCTCCGACTCGTACCATCGGACAGTGAGGCGGGCTGCTTTCTTGAAGTGTTGGCTCTACCAACTGGTGTGGGTGAAGATGTTCTGGGAGTCACAATCACGATCACTGCCATGCCCGGTGGCAATGTTGTGGCTATACGTTCACATCACAGTCACTGGCTTTTTCGATGGATGATTTTTTAGGTTCAATTGCCACATTTGTTGGTGGACCCGACAAGCACAAGTCTATCCGAGAGCAGATCCGTTGGAAATCAGTAACAACATGTCCCACTTCTCAAACCAACAAAATGCTGATCGGACCAGTTAGCATCTAGAGGTGGCGTTGGTCCTCGCGACTCGAGAGTTGGGACCCAAGGGCCTATATTCCACCGAAATGCGATTGTTCCCTCCTCACCATATCTCTGCCATGACACGACGACGTACTGTATAATAATGGGATCATAGTGTTGGGCAATAGTGTCTCAAAGCGTCTTCTGGTGGTCTCTACATGACGACCAGCTCTTACTGAATCACGTGACAACTCGAACTTGACGTACAAAGAGTGACGGTTGCACATTCACTCCTAGTACCGCTCTTCAGTGACGTTATGGCACTATGGATTGTGGGGTGGTGATTCAAAGCAACTTGGGTGCGCCATGCTCCGTCCAACGACACTTCGTCGTGCGCTCTTGCTCACGGCTGCATCGTTGCCACGCGTTGGTCGGCATCTCCATGTGACGCCATGGCGATCGTTTTCCAGTGTCACGAATCCGTTAGTCGCGTGCGTACAGGAGCGTACGCTGCCGCCATTCGAACAGCTCAAGATCGATCATATCTCACCAGCTGTGAAGGACGCGGCGGTCGATTACACGCGCGAATTGCATGGGCTTGAGACAAAAATCCAAGCACTGTTGCCAGACATCAAATGGGAGGACGTCGTACATCCGCTCGAACTTCAGAGTGATCCACTGGAGCGGATGTGGGGCGTTGTCGGTCACCTCATGAGTGTGCGAAACTCGGATGAGCTGCGCCAAGTCCACGACCAAGTGCAGCAATTGGTGATCCAGACTTTTACGGAAACCTCGCAGAGCAAGACACTTTACGAGGCATATCAAGCGATCGCCAACAGCAGCGAGTGGGCCTCACTCTCGCTCGCGCAACAGGTATGAGAACGTTCGATATCTTGCTATCTATTCCTCGCTAACATTATCATCTACAACCAGCGTGTCATCGAGTTGGGTCTCCGCAGTGCGAAGCTTAGTGGCGTTGGACTCGAAGGCGAAGCGAAAGAACGCTTTAATCAACTCAAGCTGCGGGCGGCCGAATTGGTGCGTTGAGTCGTGTGGGAGCTTTCATCATGATGTCCTAATAGCAATGCTATTGCCGTAGAGCACCAAATTCTCGTCCAACTTGCTAGATGCGACCAAGGCCTTTTCACTCATTGTCACAGACAAGGATGAATTGCGTGGATTGCCCGAGTCGTTGCTACAAATGTTCTCGCAGAGTGCGCGTGAAGATGGCCACGAATCAACACCTGAGAGTGGTCCGTGGCGCATCACACTCGATCCACCGTCGTACGTGCAGTTTATGAAGTACGCGGCGAATCGATCGCTGCGAGAACAACTCCATCGTGCGTCGATTACGCGTGCCAGTAGTGGTACCGACTATGACAATGAAGGCATTATCCAGGAGATTCTCCATATTCGTAAGGAGATGGCCCGATTGCTCGGGTACGATTCGTATGCAGAAGTGAGCTTGGCTAAGAAAATGGCGCCAAGTGTTGCAGAAGTGGACAAGATGCATGAAGAATTGCGTGAAAAGTGTCTGACTATGGCCCAAGAAGAGTTGCGTATGCTCACTAAATACGCCCAAGAACACGGTCAGAGTGAACCCCTCGCACCATGGGATGTGGGCTACTGGGCTGAGCAAGTCAAAGCTGAGAAGTACGAGTTCACCGACGAAGAGATCAAGCCCTACTTTCCACTCGAGAAGGTGCTTGACGGTCTTTTCAGTCTTACGTCCAAGCTCTTTGGTGTGACGATTGAAGCTGCTGATGGTCAAGTGGAGGTGTGGAACAAGGATGTTCGCTACTTTCACGTCCGCAGCCAAGAGGACGACAAGGAGATTATTGCTGGTTTCTACTTGGATCCGTTCTCGCGTCCCAAAGAGAAGAATGGTGGTGCGTGGATGAATGTGTGTGTCGACCGTAGCAAGCTCCTGGGTCCTTCGGATCGGAATGGTCTTCGCGTGCCTGTGGCGTATCTGATCTGTAATCAGTCACCACCAGTTGGCGACAAGCCCAGTTTGATGACGTTCCGTGAGGTCGAGACACTCTTTCATGAGTTTGGTCATGGCTTGCAGCATATGCTCACAACTGTCGATTACAGTGCCGTCGCGGGCATCAATGGCATTGAGTGGGACGCCGTGGAACTGCCGTCACAGATGATGGAAAACTTCTGCTACGACGAACGTACGTACAGTATATGGGAGAGGGGAGATGGTGATGAGACTGATGGGATTCTCTGTAGCCACACTCAAGTCAATCAGTGGCCACTACGAGACTGGGGAAGCCTTGCCATCCGCGTTGTTTGACAAGATTAAGGCTGCTCGCAATTACATGGCTGCGACACAAATGCTGCGACAATTGGCATTTGGGGCATTGGATATGCATCTCCATCACGCATACGATGGTGTGGAACCCATTTTCGACGTCCAAAAGCGTTTGCTTGAGCGGTACGTTCATCAACTACCTACTACTCTTGGATTTGACTGACGTCAGGATCGGCGTATGTAGCTACTCGGTCCTTCCGCCTCTCCCAGAAGATCGTTTTCTCTGTTCCTTTAGCCACATCTTTGCGGGTGGCTACGCCGCTGGATACTATAGCTACAAATGGGCCGAGATCTTGTCGTGCGATGCATACGGCGCCTTTGAAGAGGCACGTGACCCCTCGGTTTGGGCGCGTGTTGGTCGACAGTTTCGAGCGACAGTGTTGGCGCGTGGCGGTGGCCAACATCCTTTGGCAGTGTTTGAAGCGTTCCGTGGACGGAAACCCTCCATGACGCCATTGCTTTTGCAGTATGGACTGGCCACCCAGTGACCAGACCAGCATACCGTAAAAAGAACCAGGCAGTTTTAAGCGGCTGATGCTGTCATTGGCTGATTCTCATTGATGTTCTTTTCCAGAACACCTCCCAGTGTCAAGACGCAACTTCAACTTCAAGAATCCTACCAATCCAGCTGAACAATCGATTCGAATTATCTTTACATATGCTATTGAATTATACAGTTGGATATGTTCACCGATTATTCCCAGATGATCATTTGTACATATCGTGTCACACAGGTTTATCAAATATAAAAGGTTTTGCATGATTTCTTTCGTTTTTCTTTCGCCTTGATGATGGACGGAATTTCACTTGGTCAATGTATGCTGGCAGTCGCAGCGACACGCCGTCAAACGCAAGGGGTCCTTTATGTGGCATTTCCCAATCTCCTCTAAAGACACGCGTCGGCTGCGTGCCTCTCGCGCTCCTCCTCTCATTCATTCATCACCGTTTCCCACCTCTCATTCTCCCACTACCAGACCTTCACAATGGTGGCATCGGCAATTGTTCCGTCGGCCATCCCCATGGCAAGTGGGTCCCCCAAGCAACATAAATTACGTACGTTTGTCGTCTTGAACGCCAAATCCGCTCGTGGTCGTCTCGCGAGTTTTACGGATGATGGCGGATCGACCGCTTCGTCGTCCACCACGTCGTCACCGGCCACGTCGCCCGTTGGCGCTTTCCGCAAAACCCTCGCGCCAGAGCCGGTGATCCCGACCGAGTGCCTCGCGTACGAGAGCTACGCTGCCGTCGCGTCCCGCTTTCCCACGTCAACGTCGGTGTCCCCGACCCGTGATCTCCGATGGAGTGATATTTCCCGTCTCCAGGTTCTCTCCCCTATGACGACGATGAATGACAAACCTCTGAGTCAAAAAGCCCGTCGTCATCATCTTCGTCGCGTGCGCTCGGCCAGTGGCGGTAAACTCAACGATCACTTGGAGTGCCATGCGCTCGAACTGTGTTTTGAATTCCTTGATCTCGTCGACCTTGGACGCGCGACGGCTGTGTGCACGGAATTCCGTGATGTAATCACGGGTTCGAGTCGTCTGTTCCTTGGGATCTATGCGCGTCAATGGCGTGGCGCACTCACGACAAAGCCATCGTCCCGTATGCCTGGTCCGTACGCGTCCATTGGGTACGCCCCCGCACTCGCAATGGTCCAGTCCCGTCGTGCCGACTTTGAGTATCCCCTCACGACACGTAGTCAAGTGACAAAGCGTCTCGACACGACCTATGATATCGTCAACAACTCGCTCTTGCGCGTGCTCACACGCGGTGCCATTGACTCGGTGCGTGGTGTCAATGCCCTACCCAACCAACCATGTGCCGTGGCACTTGGTAAACATGTCAGCTACTTTGAAGTCACCATGAGTGGCTGTGGCAGTGTCGGCGTTGCATCGCTCTCAGACGTAAGGACTCGTCGTGCTTATGGCTATGGGTCGGATGAACACGTCGGTTGGAAAGGTGTGTCCTGTGGATACCATGGCAACGATGGTGACTTTGTGTACAATAATGGAGCCGCTCCGCATGGGGGGGAGTGGGCGCCCTACGGTCCATCGTGGGGCGTCCGTAACCCGGAAAAGGACGGCGAACCAGACGCGACTGTGGCTCGCTCGACGGTTGGCTGTGGGCTGGACATGACAACGCGTCGTGTCTTCTTTACGCTCAACGGTACGTTCTTGGGGTTTGCCCCATTCGTCCTGCCTGAGGGTGAATATGCGGCCGCCGTGTCGCTTCATGAGTTTAATGACCGTGCGGTGCTCAATGCGGGATCGGCGCCATTCCGCTTTGACATCGAGGGTTTCTGTGCAAGCCTCTAGTTTCGTGATAGTGTTCGCTGGCGTGAAGTGTTGACCTATAATCTCTTTCTCTCGTGAAAAGGAGAAAAGTAGGTCGACGACAGGTGCTGCTGGATCGTCGATGGTGTTGGCCATTCATTTCTCATGGAGAGACGACGACAACCGGGAAGCACCAACGCGCGAAGACTGAAGCTAGGGGCTTGCACACTGCAGACCTTGGGACCAAGCAAAGTGTGGCGTAGTGCATGTTGCGTGTTACATGTGGATCCGATCGACAAACATCATCTCGTGGGTCGGTTGGATCTGGTATTCATTTAATCCTGTCTGAATTCAAATCAAATACACATTCTTCATATTACCTTCTTCGTCCTCGTCATCCCTCTGAGCCCTGGGCTACCTCGACGGGCATTCCGTCAGCTTGTACCAATCTTTGTAAATCCTGGTTCTCATTCGAGATCACGTCACTGGCGAGTGCGTCTGCTTCGGTCTCGGGGCGTGGAACGTTTCCGGCGTCAACGTTGTCACCTTCGCCATGCTTCGTGGTGTGCGTTGCTTCCTCATCCATGTGCTCAACATCCACTAGGAGCGGGGAAAGTACTGGCTCGCTGGCCACCGCGGTGTCTTCCTTGACTGGATCCTCTTCTGAGATCGGAGATGAGAGACGTGAAGTACGTCGAATCAAACTCAGCATAGCCGAGCTTGCAGACGCAGCGAATGCAGACGGTGAGCTTGGGCTGGGAGGCATCTTGGACGTATCCTCCACGTTCATCAATGATAGCGTACGGTTCGATAGGCGCCGTGCATTGATAGTGACTTTCTTCGTTGCTTCTGCAATCGCATCCTCGATCAACCGCATCCATTCGATCTTGGCATTCGCACTATCAGCAAAGACCGTGAACGACTTGACTGGATTGGAGATCTGGAACGCGTGCTTCTGCATGACATTCTCCGGTACATCACTTACTCTTGTCAGTTTCAGGCGAAGAGAATTATGGGGATTCCAATACCCCGACATCCCTTTGTCTGCGTATAGCAACTGATCGTTGAAAAGGAAGAAGCGATACGTTTGGTTCCTTGACCGGCACTTCTTGGTCAAATCACCTTCGCGGATAAAATGAGTCGTGTCTTTCAAGTAGTACATGCCGCGATTGATCCGCTTGATGACCGAATTGAGTTCTTCTGATCTCTGTCGGCGTTGAATTGCCTCTTTCATCTTACTGATGAGCATATGAATATCCCCCATGACACGCCACGGGTCATCACTACTTGCCGCGGATTCGATGTTCTCCATCCACTCAATCGAAGTGGTAGGCATGGGAGGGGAAAGCATACTTTCATCACTGCTGTACGAAGTACTATGTTCTTCCAATAAACCATGAACTTTAGTGAGCAAGTTGCAAAAAGCACGTCGTTCAACTGGCATGTCCAAAAACAGACATGTAGAAATCGAATACCGGAGCAAGTCGAGGCAATGCATAGTCAACGTGAGATCTGATTGAGAGTCACACAGGATCGAAGTTGGAAGTGCCAGCAGATAGAACCAAATTCGCTCAAAGAGCACCTTGATAAGCTCGGGACTGATGGAGGCATCCACTCCAACGAAGTTGAACACGAAATATGACTGTGACAAATCCTTCATGAGTTCTTCGGATTGCGTCACTGATTTCACGACAGTTGAACGGAACTTGTCGATATCCATTTTGACAAGTGATACCGTAGATTCGCGACTTTTTGGGACAAAACGACTGCCTTTGATGTGCATTGGTCGACGGGCAATGTCGTCATACACATCCTCAAGCAGTTTTCGAGGGAGATCTTTTCCATTGTCAATCCCCCGGTTGTTCTTGACAAACTGTTCCTTTGACATCTTGTTCTTTTTTACCTGAGGGTTGTGCAAGTCTGTGTTGAGCATGATAATGGAGTAGGCGATAATCATTGCAGTGTCTGCCGAAGAGAATGATGTCGGCGAGTCTTCCCAGAAACACTGTGCAAATGCTTCGACCATTCGTTCGATCTTCTGAGCTTCCCCAGGAAGACGGAAACCACCATTTGTAAGGAAGTGCCGTAACGATTCAACGAGAGTCATGCCCTTAAAGGAGATTGCTCGTACGTAAGTTAACCGCACTTGGACCTTAAAGTCTTCGTCGCCTTCGCCAAGGTAATCACCAATCTCCGCCTCTTCGAAAAACTCGTGGTAGATTCTCAAGAACTGCGTGATGTCACGTGGTGTTTCTTTGATGAAGTTCATCGCGACAAGATACTCGATCGCCTTCTTCAGGCTCTTTGTGGACGCTATCTCCATGGCACGCTTGAGCATTTGTTGATTCTTTTTCTGGAGTTCATTACGCATCCGAACACTCAGGCTTCCAAACTTCTGCAGTTTCTGTGATCCTTTACACCCTTTCCCTTCAATAGCTGTAGTGCCTGCTGCCACTTCAGTTGCCGCGGACGTGAGGGGCTCTGAAGTCGTAGGAGAATTAGGAGAAGTAACACTCAGGTTTGCTTCTTCCAATTGGTCATCTTGTTCCCATCCACCTTGCTCCATGGACAATAGCCGGGTTCTGGTGTCTCGATTGATAAGATGCGCATGCCCACTCGCATCCATTACACTTCTCGTGATTGCAAGCAGGGTTGACATTGCTTGAACTTGGAGACGAATGCGAGATGAGTCGCTGTCTTCTTCAATTAGAGGTGTGCTTGTGCTGTTTCCCTCGGCAATGCTACAGAGTGCAGCACATAGGTGCTCGAAAATCTTCCATTGTTGCACACGTTCCATGTCATAATTGAGGAAGATCTCGACTACATTGTGCGGCAGTTGGAACCACGGCATAATCTCGTCCATAATTGCGATCTGACTGCTTACTGCACCGGACGACGTACTACGGAGCATCCGAAGGAATAAATGCTCAAACAACAGAGCAAACTCGACCTTGAGATGCCGTCGGTAGTGATTCCAAAGAGTCGAGATGAGGGTTAGACTCGCTCGGAAGACATCGGGTGACCAAACGAGGGTAGTCGAGTACACATTCGAAAACACCACACGTCGAACAGTTTGACCGAACGCACGATGATCGCGCACATTCGCACCGGCAGCATGGAGAGCGACATTTAACGCGCGTAGAGAATTCACAATCGATACCTGCTCGCGCTCGGATGCCTCTTCGCTAGTGAGGTAGAGCTTTCGACTCACAGACTTTGTTAGCGTGACGATCAGCTGAAAAGAGTTCTTTTGAGCCTTGATTAACAACACCATGCATCACCGTGTTCAATTCAGCGTATAGAAATACGACGGAATACAGAGACTACACACCATTGATGCACGAGTTGAATCTAGGGCAGTCGTTAGCTCAACACAAAATGTAGGTGAGTGCACTGATGAATGTGTCTGCGATACAAACAACAGAATAATTTCTGAGTTAGCATCTACCCTTCAATAGCAAACAGCCGAACCCACCTTGAATACCCCCAACACTTTCTCCGTTGCCTTGGCAACTTCAAGGCCTTCCACTACCTCTTCAATCAGGTCGGAAACGACCGATTGTGAGATTTCATGAGATGACCTCGGGATCGCAAGTTTTCTTAGCTGTCCTTGTCGAAGTTGTTGTTCCACGAGTTCAGCTTCATATCGATTCATTATCTTGTACACGAGTTCGTCTTCGACCGACTTGACAAGTGATGCATCAAAGTCGCCGACGAAAACAAGCGACTTTAATGTGGCATGAAGGATGGGAGGAGGAAATCCATTGTTGAATCTTCGCACCACTTTCCGGAAGAATGGGAGGATCAACGCAAATCGCGATTTCACTCCTTGGTGGCACAGCGATGTGAGCGCCTCCATCACCGCATCGAGGGGGCAGAGATGAGAATCTTTCAAGACGTTGTCGAATAGCTCTGCGTCAAGCCACTGGGTGACTGCTCGTATGGTGAGGCCGGCCACATCTCCTTGTCGTGTGTAACACGCGACCATGAGCGGAAATAGGTAAAATTCAGCTAACGATTGGGTGATGACTGGATGACCTCCTGGTTTGGCGTAAGTTAGTCTCCAGTGCGTTGCATGGTTTTCGACATCATGGTCACAATATGCCGCACCTTGTTGAATAGAAGTACTCCCATCGTCAACAGTGGCTGAGTATCTTAGCTCGTTCGACTTCGATGGTGTCATAAAACCTCCATCGCTTTTGCTTAAGTGTACGTCGTCCAACACACCCATCCAATGGTTGGCCAGCTCTCTCAAATAGAAGATGTTCTTCTTGTACGCAAGACACACCTCTGTGCCGCCAGTTGTGGCATTTAAGTCAGCGTAGTAGCCATCCGGTGTTCGATCCAGCTTCATATACCTACAAGCACAGTGCATTGAGCGGGCAACACTACGCCCAGGCTGTTGGGAGAGTTGCAATGATACCCATAGGGGAGTTTGTCGCCTTTGCGGGGGAAGAGAACGGAGATATCGACAATTGCTGAGTTTGTTGACCGTTTGTAGCACAAATATATGCGTTCTCCTTGCGTCCCCTGCA